>APFE030573534.1:102349-122782 GCA_000404065.3 Pinus taeda | reverse complement strand
CATCTCCCATAAGGCATTAGAGAGACAAAGTTCATACTTTTAGGGAGAAAGTAGTGGCCCTAACACTCCACTATTGGAGCTAGTGGTGTTCATTGTATTTATGTATCTTGGGACTTTTGCTTAATACTTGAAGCCTTTTGTCCAACACATTTTCACATATGGACTATGGATGTTTCTAAGACAATTCTTTCAATTTTTATGATTCATGCTCTCTTTCACATGTATTTAAGTAATTGAACTATTTCGGTGACTTTGGTGCTTAACTTATTGGAAATGTGTTGTAATGGTTGTAACAATCATTGCATTTATGTGAACTATTTCACTTGATGTCAGATGAGTATTTCTCATATCCGTGTGTTTCCATTAAGGTAGTAGTATTGATTCTCTCTTAGAGGTTCACTTTATGCCCCCCCCTCCCCAAATTTTAGTAAAAGAAACTTGATACATTTGAAATAGAACATTCACAAGGCAGACTCGCTAGCTCATTCAAAAGCACGTCTTCTTCTCTCTTATGTTAATAGCTAAAGCCAAGGAATATCTTTAATAAAATGGAAATCAGGTTGTATTTTGAATGGGGCTCCCACTCCAAATGGTGTGAGGTCTAATTGGGACTTACATTGGGGAGACCCCCTTGGTTAACGGATTTCTAGCACCATTAACAGTTCCCCAAAATATAAAAGTGTTAGTACATGTAAATATTATTTGTCCTGCTTGATGTCTTTCAAATGATATGATCCCAAGTCGAATGACATGTGTGCTAAGTATTTTTCTTACTTCTTGAAAGTGTGCCACGTACCCCTATGTGAACCTAATAGGAAATTTCTTATGAGACCACCTGATCAATCACAAATTTAGGTAATAGGTGTGAAGTATTTGTTGCTACAATTACTTTGATAAAAGTAACATATTGTTCCACAAACCAATCATAAACCTTGGGAACTAATTTTATACCTCTTTTTGACATATAAGGACCAACTTCATTAAAGAAGGATTCATATAAGAGGATCAAGAAATCATGTTAAAGATGTGTCTAATCACATTTATAGTTATCTTCCCATAGGATTTTACAGTAAATGTGCAATAGCTCCTCATAGATGATCCATCTTCAATTCATGGTTAGGAATTTTGTCTTAGCCCAAATTACATCCAATAGGTATGAATCCATGTATAACTAGGGTTTCCAACATTCTCTACATTTTTGAGCATTCTTAATGTTATCCCTCAATTTTTTTCTAATATATTTTCCCAATTAAATATTTTTACCTCAATAGCCACAATATACATCATTGGAACACAACCCTTAGGAAAGGTTTCAACATTTTACAAGCTATATAATATGAATAACATAGTCTCCACAAGTTGGAATAAAATATCAAACATGCTTAGAAGGTATTACCTATTGGACCATGTTCTAAATGTTCCTCTATTTTTCCACCATTCCTTGAGGATGTCCCTGGGAAATATCTTGATGTTCTTCAACCATTATTCATTTAGGGAAAACCCTTCTCTAGGTAAACTACGATATAACTCTATGTCAATAGCATTGAATGAGGCTAGCTTTTTCCCATTATTATCTCTAATAATATCCTTTGATTCTTAATGCTACATCAACCACTCCATTTCTTATGCACTAAAAAATATTGTTAGGTGAGCTACCACCTTTGGAAACTATGGTCTTCTAACTACTTTGTAGAGTTATCTATCTAGATTGTCAATACTCAGTTCATCTCTGCGAAATTTTTGGTAGATATCTAGCCATGTAAATCAATGAACTCCTTTATGAAACACAGAGTATCCAAAAACATTGGTTGGGAGGAGCTATTGCATTCTTCATCATCAAAGGATTCAATTAATGTGGCTTTGTTATCCCATCTCTTAGGCATAGACATGGTTTTCTTGGGGTTGAGCTGACTATAGCTAAAGATGACCTTGAAAACCATGATGAAAATTTCCTTAACCCAAGTGATTCAACCTCCAGAAAAAAGAGCCAATATTGTGTGAGGAAAAGAGTGAGTGACAAGATTCTTTAAAAGTGTTTTGATGGGGATTTTGCATGCATTAACTTGAGTAATTTTCTTATTAAAATTAATATTTCCTCATTTTGATATTTTTTTTAACTTACGTAAAGCAATTAAAGGCTCAAAATATAATTTTAAAAGAAAAATAGAACTTTAGAAAACTTGAAAAAACTCTATTTTGATGCTTTTTCATGCACTATAGAATTTCCTTGAGGGCTACTTGGGTACTATAGTGTGATGTTTAGTAGGACCTTATGCTAAAAAAGGATGCTCCAAAATTGAGTTAAGAGAGAAAAATTGATGATGTAGTGTTCGCTTAAGGGTTTTTATAGTGCTATTGTAAGTTTTAACCCTGTACAAAAAATACCTGTAAAATGGATTCTTAAAAATAATAAATATACAATGGTGAGAGAATAAAAAATAAACTAGATATACACAAGAAAACCGGGACTACCAGATTTATTTTTCATTATATTCCTTTCAATGTTTCAATACATATATATACATGTCGAAGCATCCATAAACACTAATCCATTAACCCTGGAATAGAACATAACCATAGTTCCCTTGACTACATCTGCAAAATAGCATGGGCAGAAAACCATCATGCCCAAAACCATGTGTGAAATCCATGCACAAAACCATAGGTAGGTCTTCCCACCTAATATAGGGTCCACCACCCTGTTACCCGCCGTTGCACCCAGTGCAACGAAGATAGAGTTAGCCACACCCCTCTAACCCCCTAACTTCCCACGTGAGGCTAGTCATGGAAACAATTTAACAGAAACCCAACATTCTCCCACTTGTTTTTTTCTTTTCCACAAAGGGATTCACTAGAGAGCTTAGTCAATGTTCCAGCCTTGCAATTCCCATTGTTTCTCTAAACCAAGAAAACTTCTTAGTGGTCACAGACTTCATCAATGCATCTATTGTATTCTTCAAAGTGTCTACCTTTACCAGCAACATGTTTTTGTCCTCAACCATATCCCTCACAAAGTGATAATGAACATCAATGTTCTTTGTCTTTGAATGACAAGAAAGGTTCTTTGCCAAGAAAATTGCACTTTGGTTGTCATGGTCTATCCTTATATCTCACTGTACTAACCCCATTCTCGAACACAATCTCTACAACCAAATTGCTTCCTTTCTTGCATGAGTGGTTGCCATGTATTTGGCCTCTATAGTTGAAAGTGCCACTACAATTTGTCTCTTACTCATCCAACTGATTGCACCTCCAAATAGGTTAAACACATACCCACTTGTAGATCTTCTCTGATCTAGATCTCCAACCTAGTCTACATCAACAAAGCCATGAATGTCCAAAAATCTATCCAATCCAGGTCTTCCTTGGTAGCATACACCATAATCACTAGTGCCATGCAAATACCTAAAAGCTCACTTCACTATTGTCTAATGCTCCTTCCCTAATTTTGACATAAACCTGCTCAATAACCAATTCATGTGCAATGTCTAGTCTAGTAAAGAGCATTACATACATCAGGATACCATTTTCACTTTCATATGGAACATTGTTCACGTCCTCTTCCTCTTCTTGTGTCTTGGGACATTTTTCAACAAATAATTTTACACCTACAGGAATAAGAAACTTCACCATCATACTATCTTTCATATTAAATCTCTGCAATATAATCTCAACATACTTCCTCTAGTTTAACCAGGGCTTCCTCTTTTGTTGATCTCATTTAATTTCCATGCCCAAAATATAGTTTACAGCACCAAGATCTTCCATGTATAATTTGCAGGACAATTGGGTCTTCAATTCCTGGATAATTTCTTAGTTATTTCCAATTAGCAGCATATCAACCACATACAAGACCAAATAAATAACACGGTCACCAGTTAGTTTAAAATACACATAGTGATCTACTTTTGTTTTGGTGAATCCAAGTCCTCGTATAAATGTATCAAATTTCTAATACCAGATCCTTGGTGACTGTTTTAACCCATACAAAAACTTTTTTAATATGCATACCAATTATTTCTTACCCTTCACTACAAATCCTTTAGGTTGCTTCATGTATATCTATTTTTCCAGATCCCCATGAAGAAATGATGTCTTCACATCCATCTATTCTACCTCAAAATGAAAAGAACCAACAACATATAAAAGTAATCTAATGGAAGTTATCTTAGCAACAAGAGAACAAATATCACCAAAATCAATTCCCAACACTTGGGAATAACCTTTTGCTGCCAACCAAGCTTTGTATTTCTCCACCTTGCCTTTTGCATTCATCTTCTTCTTAAGCACCCATTTGCTGCCAATGTGTTTCCTTCTAGCCGACAACTCCACAAGATCCCAAACCTCATTTTTGTGCAAAGATGTAATTTCATCAACCATGGCCTCTTTCCAGAGTTTGCCATCCTCTTAATCTACTGCTTCCCTGACCGTTCTGGAATCATCATCAGTAATAGATAAATCAAAATTTGAATAGAAAGAAAATGGACTATACTTTTTTGTTTTCCTTCTTTCTCGAACTGATCTTCTCACAGCTGGAGTTTGTGGCTCTTCATCTTTTGATTCCTCTTCTGTTGTAGAGTCTACTTCTTCCTCCTTTAGCTCAAACTCTATCTTTTGAGGTTCCTTTGGTAGCACTTCATGTTTAATAACATCTTTCACCTCCCTAAACACCACATCTCGGTTGTACACAACCTTCCTTGTTTCTGGTTTCCAAATCTTAGAACCCTTTAAACCATCCTTATTCCCAATAAAGATGCACCTTTCAAATTTACTATCCAACTTGGTTATTTTCTCCTTTGGAACATGTACATATGCATCACATCTAAATACCCTCAAATGTGAAAGAGAAGGCTTCTTACCAATCCATACCTCTTATGGAGACTTATCCTCCAATGCTAATGAAGGTGATCTATTAACCAGGTAACATGTAGTCGCCACTACCTCTACCCAGAATTCATGTCCTAACCCAACACCACTAAGCATGCTTCCTTCCTTTTCCATCAATGTCCTGTTCATTCTTTCTAAAACTCCATTTTGTTGAGGTTTGTATGGATTAGTCTTTTTATGTTCTATACCACACTTCTTATAGAACTCTTCAAATTCCTTCTTGTAGAACTCTCCACCTTTATCTGTCCTCAAGACATTTATTTTCTTCTTTGTCTAGTTTTCCGCCATAGCCTTAAATTCTTTGAACCTGTTAAAGACTTCAGATTTATTCCTAAGGAAATATATCCATGTATTCCTTGAGAATTCATCTATAAATGATACATAGTACATTTGCCTACCTAGTTATGGAACCATCATAGGAACAAACACATCACTATGCACAAGCTCTAATATCCCTTTCGCCCTCTTAGCACCAGAGGGGAAACTCACCTGATTTTTCTTCCCATATAAATAATGTTCAAAAAAATCAAAATCTAGAGAGAAATTACGCATAGTCTCTACCATACCATTACGATGAAGTATTCGAAGGCCCTTCTCTCCAATATGTCCAAGCCTTTTATGCCATAGCATGGTCTTTTCTCCAAATACCACAATGATTTCTGCTCCACTTTTAGGAACCACATAAATGTTGCACCCATTGATAACAGTGCTATCCAAAATCTTGTATAGAGTTCCAATCTAAACTCCTTGCATCAATATCAACGCTCCCCAAACCATCTTGCAGGTATCTTTCTTAAACATTGTGTTTACACCTACATCACCCATCTTGCTTACAGAAATCAAATTTCTGGCCAATGCAGGAATATGGAGAACACTCATAAGTGTTTTGATCCTTTCACCTTGTAATTTCAGCTTAACTTTTCCGCATCCGATGATTATTGCCTTCCTATCATCCTTTAAGAAGACATCACCACTATCACATTTCTCATACTCGCAGAACCACTCCTTATGGGGAGTGAAGTGAAAGGATGCACTTGAGTCAATCAACCATGCCTCATGATCTACATGTGTACTTGAAGAAGAAGCCAAGTACACATACCCACCTTCTTCTCAGGTGGTTTTCACCTCTGTAGAAGGATCATCATCAGATCCCTTTCCTTTCTAAGGAGCTTTAGATCTACAATCCTTTTTGAAGTTTCCTTCCTTTTTTCATTTTCATCATACCTTCATAGGTTTTCCTAGAGATTTAGATCTCCCACTCGAGGACTTATTTTTGTTTCTATTATGGGACTGTCCTCGTATATACAAGGCAACAACGTTCTGGCCCTCCATATTTTTTTGTCTCATCACCTCTAATAGCAAGGATGAGACTATTTCATAAAAATATAAGGTAGTTGTATTGCTACCTATTGCAACAACCAAAATATCCCACAAATCTGGTAGAGAACACAAAAAATTGATGCACTTATCTTCATTTGATATTTTAATATCAACCTCGTTGCTGGACCCGTCCTCGCTATCCAACCCAGCTATCGTGGGAGGCAATCCTTCCCCACCAAATAACAACTAGCTTACCACAATATTAAAGGAATTCAGATGCTTGATCACCAAGTCTCCATCCTTCATCCTCAGGTTATAAAAAAAATTCCGTGCGAATAGTTTATTCACTAGATACTTAGATTGGTACAAATTCCCTAACATTCCCCACAAAACTTTCGTCTAAGATTCCCTTGATACATTCAACAACACTGAATCTATGATACACAACTGTATTGTGCTCTTTTCTTTCTGATCCAACTTCTTCCGGTCTTCATCGAACATTGTTGTTGGTTTAATACTAGATCTATTGCGATCCACTTATATTTATCCACCAACAAATCCTCCATCTTGAATTTAAACAACTCAAAACTCTGACCATTAAATTTCTCAATTTCTATCTTTCCACTGCTTGCCATTTTATTTCACTACAAGAATCGATCCCGCAGATCTCCCACTAAACAGGGTCTACCACAGGCTCGAGAAAAACCCCTCAGTAGAAAAGGCATCCCCTTGAAGCCAAAACAACTTTGATATCAAATGCAGGTTTTAACCCTATGTAGAAATTACCTGCAAACAAATACTTAAAAACATAAAATATACAATGACATAAAATAGATATACACAAAGATTTTCCCTGATCCCAAAAACCTAGACTACTAGATTGATTTTTCATTATATTCCTTTCAATGTTACAATACATATATATACATGTCGAAGCATCCATAGACCCTAATCCATTAACCCTGGATTAGAACATATTTGTAGTTCCCCTTGATCAGATCTACAAAATACTATGGGAAAAAAACCATCATGCCCAAAACTATGTGTGAAATCCATGCAAAAAACCATAGGTAGGTCTGCCCACCTAATATAACACACACCCAATAGCTATATCATAGGCTAGAGGCTCAAAGTGTGCTATGGAGATTAAGAGAGAGAAAAATAATATTAACATGCCAAAAATAGGAGTGTAGTGTTGCACATGATGTCATCAGGGCACTATGCAGACTTGACAAATACAAAAAGGTCAGAGGGAGGCATAAAACGAGAAAAATATTAGGCTTGTAGTGTTGAACAAGAGCTCAATGGTGTTCTATAGTGCAGGTTTAATGTCCAAGAGGGCACTATAGTGAGTGGGAAATCTTAACAACTAAGTTTCAAGCTCAATCGTGAGGGTGTAGCGTTGAGGTGAATGTTAAGAAGGAACTTTAACACAAGCTAGAGGCCCAAGGGAAAAATACATAGCAATAGGGAGACACAATTTTTCAAGGAAAACTTAGAGAGGCCAAAATTTAAAAATAAAACTAAGTAACAACCTCACTCAAGTGTTTCCTCAGTAGGTTAGAACATAAAAGGTTGTCTGATTCTTTTTACTAGACAAGTAAGTTGCACTATTCTCACAAGCCTACCTCTAGTGTCTCCAGTTAGGAAGTTTGATAAAGTCTCATATACACTGTATATACATGAAAATATGATCTCTACATTTCCTTGAACAATGGGCTCTCAATTCCTTTTAGACAAAAGGTGTTAAGGCAAATTATGGATGGTTATTGTAATAGCTACATCAAAACCCAATTGACTATTGCCACTTATTTTTTATCCCAAGAAAGCCTCCATAATTATTCTCCTCTTAAGTATCCATAGTTTCTTATTTAGTGATGGGAGGCTTGATTATATGCCATAAGCTAGTAGGAAGACTTGTATTCTGCATGTCAACCTAAAAGAAATAAGGATTTTTAAATAAGCGGGCTAGTTGACCTACTTTGAGCACCTTCAAGGATTTTATATAAGCATAGACTTTTAATTTGCATAATAAGTTCAAGTATATTCAGTCATGCTATGATGCTTTCATGTTCCAATCATAGCTACAATCATCTCACATGTTACAAGAATATCTATGGAAGGTGAATGCTAGTTTGAAATATGGACTATGACTAAAAACAAATTTCTATATTTTATGGTTGGAAATGAGACTATTGATTACATGGGGAAATGTGTCAATTTGATTCCTTTAGCTAGCCATGGTCCAAAACTTCCTTCTATATCCCAAAATATCTCACTTGTGAGTTTTTGCACAGTCTATGTTTCAAATTTCCATTCAAACTTCTTTACCAATTGTGACATTGTCATCTTAGAAACATTCATTCCTTCTTACTAATATCTATACAATTAATGGTGAAGAAGTCAATGGATCATCAACTTCTTAAAATTATTTTACCTCATTGTGGGTTGATTAATTATTAATTGTGAATTCTCTCTCTTGGGGTAGTAAGACTTGGGAACAATTTGTTGGTGTGTGGACCAAAAGAACCACTAGAAGGAGGCTAGGAAGAAGTAGTAGATAAGGAGGTGGCCAAAGTAGTGGGTCCTTTCATTTTGAGTCCAAATAATTTCATAGTTCCATTCAAGAGGTATTACCTTTGGTGGATCAAAGAGGGGGAAAGGAAACATAGATACATAGTAGAAAGGCCTGAAACATAAAAGAATTAGGCAAGCATTATTACAAAAACTATTGAAACAAAACTAGAAAATCTTAGTCAAGAAAGAATAAAAGAAGCCTAGGGTAATAATTGCAATAGAAGTTGTTGAGACATGGGAAATCACTATACAAATTTGGACCAATAAGGAAAATATAAAACGAACAAAGTATCTGGTAGGAACTTTCATATGAAGCAGATCAAGAAAAACAATGATTATTCTAAATTATTCAATAATTAGCAAAAAATGGAGAAAAATAAAAGAAGGTTTATTCTAGGATTTAATTGTTTCCAAGAAAGAAATAGAATTATTGATTCGCAAAATAAACATGGATACTTTAATTTGGTTCATTGAGGAATAGATTTAGTTAGAACAAAAACTATATAATGTGATAGCAAAAGAACACCCACCATATGCTTCACATGAAGGTGGTGCCAATGATATATAAATAGGGCTTGAATATATTGATATGGATTGACATGGAATTGATGTTGTTATAGATATAGTTGGAACTAATGTTGCTACATATTCCATTCAAGTTGAAATTGCTAAAGTATATGCTAAAATTGAAGCTAATATAGGAGCTATTGATATTGAAATTTTCAACAGAACCTACTACTATAGGTATTGTGATAGAAGTTGATGAATAAATTCATGCTAGAAATCCTATTAATGGAATGATTCCTAAAGAAACCATGGAAAGTATTGAATAAGAAATTACACCTAAGAATGCAGTAATGGTAAAAGAAATTGTAGGTAAGGTATAAGATGAGACTATGCTTGGGATTTTGGAAAATGTTGCAAAAGTTTCAATGAAACAAAAGTTAAGGAGGGTCCAATAAAAAATGGGGGTAACTTGGAGGAAAATGTATATAATAATTTGATAAAGAAAATAGTAATTGAAGGAGATATTATGCCACGACATGATATGCTTTAAACCTTAGTAATAATGTCATTGGAAATCATTCGCTTGAGGGTTGAAGTTGAAAAATGGTGGAATATTTCTGAGTCATTAGGTCAAGATGTGATATCATTACACGAACAAACTATTACTACACTTTGATAAGAATAGATTAAATTCTACTCCCAAACAAGGAAAATGTGGGCTATATGTTGATAGAATGATAGAATCTTCAACTCGAATCCTTGAGAGTTGTTTATTAATTACAATTAGACAAAGATAAGATGTGCCATTTGGCCCATGAAGTTATTTTTTGTAGATAAGCTTACCATGTATATATTATTTTCTTAAAGAAACAATGGATATCTTTACAAGATTATTCCATAATTGTAGGCTAAGTAATGTGATGTTCTCATAACTAATCAATTTTTTAAATTGCACATTGTTTATGCTGAAGAGGAAAATAATTTATGTAATTAAAGAAAAATTAATCTTAACCAATTTAGGGGGAGGGGATTGAATTAGGAGCTTTCACTTCCTACTTATTACACCAATTTTAATGGAATAAAGCACAAGAGAATTTGAAATATGTAGGGAGGTCATCCAATTTATTTTTGAGGAGAAAATATCATGTTCCACCATAATAATAATGGAGTATAGAGAACTATTAAAACAACCTCAACTTTCTACTAACATATATCATACTCAAAGGGATATACCGACTAAATATAAGAGAATAATATGTGAATCATGGATTTATGCTCTACTAGGTGGTAACACAAATGAATGCCCTATCTATTCATAAGAGGAAAAGGGAACCCATTTCATACCCAAATTTTAATGTGTACCTAAGAATGTCTCATTTTTATATAAATTCTTTGAGGAGGTATGGAAAGTAGTGTTTGGGACGAAGGTTACATTTTCGCTTTATTTTGTGTCCTTCACCCATCTATCACGTCAATGTTTATTGTAATGAGCATGAAATGGTAATACTATAGAGTTTAGAACTCAATTTGGGATATTACATGATGCAAGAACATGGTCATCCACATTTATCTAGATAAATATCCATGAAAAGCACTCTCAACAAATATTCTTTATTGTAAAGGATTAGTTTGGAGATTGCAGGGTTACATAAGTATGTGAAACAAGCTCATTTGTGGGAGATGATGAGTTCTAGTTCTATGGAATTTATTTGTTCTATTTTGATATATAAAATCCTCCAAACCTTGATATAGATCACACCTTAATGTCCTTCTCAATAGTTATTGACAATGCCACTCAGGAACCATGATTTAATCGATTTTTCCTATATTTTTGGTGATTGCACATGTATAGTATTAGTATAAAAAATAAATTTAATATTATGGTATATATACTTGAGAATATTCAATTCTCAATATTATATAACATCGCAATAGACTAACCTCTAATTCCCCATTGATGTTGTAATTGTAATTCATTATGTTGATGATGTATGTATTGGAAAGTAAATGTAAATGGTTAAAATACCCAAAAAAATTGTAGCTATATTTTAATAACAATTTATGAAGAGGCAGAGCCTTGATATAGATGAGAAGCCATGATTGGGAGGGAAGCTAGTAGAAAAGGTCTAGGGAATTAACCTTTCCAATAAATTATTTAGTTGAGTCAATATTCTAATATTGTCAACATTCCCTAAGAAAATATCTAGTGGGAACGTGTGGTAGTAATTACCAATAATTATGAGAAGAGTGGGAAAGTTGCACCAAAATTACTATAGAGGTGTGGGTTACATTCCCCTTTTATAACCTTCTAGTTGTCCACATAGCCTATGGAATGACCTTGATTCTCATATAGAATAGAAAGGAACAAAGCAATGAAGAGAGAGGTAAAAGAAAGGAAGTGGAGACAAAAAGTTGTAAAGGCACTGGTGCGGGTGCAAAAGTAGAGCAAAGAGATAGAGACGAGGCTCTCCTGTGGAAAGGAAACCCTTTGCTTGATACAAAACCCTATGCATGATTTTAGTTCATCTATCTTATTGAACAAATTTAGTGTTAGAGTCTTTAGTTTAAGCTACAAGGCCAACTAGAATTGCTAAGAATTTTTTCTAAAACCATGCACAAAAGCACTAGAGGAGGGAAGCGCTTGTTAACACTCAGGTTGTTCCCTGTTTCCTAAAGGAAATATGACCGAGGTAACCGCTAAAAAATCTTGTAGCTACAGGTTCTAGCCTACCGTTATCCAGAGAGGGCTCTCTCTTTATAGTTTAGCTTTGTTTGATGAGTTTTTAGACTAGTTATGATGCACTGTTTGTTGAATTTGGTGGGTTGGTGAATTCTTTTAGAACTGAAGTATAGATTTACAGGACAGTTTGTTCCATTGGGCAATGGAGTTGAGATATTTGTGCTCCTGAAAGTGGATCTGTGGAGACAAAGTGTTGCTTCAGAGCAAGTTAGGCATGTTTGAAGACAATATATCAGATTTGTTGGTGAAAGTGGGAATTTAGTGAGTGAAAGGCAGTTAAGAATCTTTCACTATGCTAATGAAGAAACATGAAAGTAATGCTTAAGAGTAGTTAAGAATTCTTAAACAGTATTCACCATATTTAGGATAAGTTTAGACATGAGCAATTAAGAATTCATATCTATGGCTAATCCAGCAGAAAACATATTTAAAAATAGAGATTGAGCATAGGGTGTTTGGAACAAATCCCAGGCTATTCTTTTTCTCTATTTACTAAGATTATGAAAACACAAAAGTTATGGAACAAACAGGAAACACATACACAGTTAAGAGAAACTTATTGATTCAACAAATGACACGGGAATTCTGTAGTAACACAGAGCTTTACATATCCATCTTAGACAGCGTTGAAACCAGCAATCTCCATCAACATTTCTATAATCAAAAAGTCTTCAGTATACATCAGAGCTCTTCAGGAAGAATTGTATTACAACCGACCCTCAATGCGTTATCTGAGGGGATATATATACAAAAATAGGGTATAAAATATCTTAGTAGAGAGTTATGGTGCAATAAATTGCACCACCAACTCTTACAAAAAGTAAATGATACATAAATATAACTTTAAATGCTAAGATAGCCGACATTCCTTCGTCAGACAGATTTGACTTTTGGTTGTGGAAAGTAGGCGGTAGCAGTGCTTTAAATGTTGCGTTAATTTTAGCCTGCTATTTGGGTGGATTCCTGAGTGATCTGTATGCTGCTTGTTGTACCTGTATGCTGACTTGCCTGCTGACCTGTATGCTGACCTGTATGCTGACTTGTATGTTGATATGTATGCTGATCTGTATGCTGATATGTATGCTGATATTTCTCCAAAAAAGGAAAAAAGCAAAGTGGAATTATCTAGGCAAAATTTCCAACATTGCTTCCCACCAATCAGCTGGGGGTAACTGATGTCTTCTCATTTTAACCACTGTCTCGTATGCCTCTGTGTGTCTATAAAAATTAGGAGGTACCTCAAACAGATGATTAATTTCATGCTCTATAAAGAATAGATTCTCCAGCTTGTCATAGAGGGTTTGCCCAAAGGGAGGCCCTGCTTCTTCTGTGGAGCTGTTGGATGCTGTGATCTGGTTTTCAACATAGTTTTTGACCCTTGTCATATACTGATTATATGACAGCAGCTTTCCTGTACCAGTCACTAGGCTTGGTAGTCCTTTATCCTGTAAAATAGCCATTTTAGCTCTGAATTCATCTATTTCAACCTTCATTTCCTGACACTTCCTCTCCAGTGTCTGAGTGAAATTCCTCAATGTCAGTACCTTTTTGGCTGTGAGGATTGTATCTGTTCTGCTGGCTATTTGTAGAGCAACCGATTCTTCCCTAGTGCGGTTATTGAGAAAGTGAATCATTTTGGTGGCCTGCTCAGGCATTATTCCCAGGGCTGACATGGCTCTCTTAATCTCTACATGAGCTATTTCTATCAGCTGCACCTGTTCAAAAATTGCTTGAATGGACCTCCATTGGTCCTGCATAGATTGGCCAATCTTGGCCCAAATAATCTTTTTTATTTCTGCTAGGGTATTGCCTAGCATCAACTCTTATTCTAGAGTTTTTACTTTGGCCTCCAAGGCCTTTATTTCTCTTTGTTTTTCTGCCACAGTCATCTTTGACTTGTCATAACTGGCCTCCATCTTAGCCAGTTTTTCTTTGGCAATATTTATTTATGTGACTTGATTTTCCAGCTCTTTAACGACCTTCATTAATTCTTCCATGCCCAGGCTAGATTCTGCTGCTGCTGTGGCTTCTACTGTTGCTCCAGTTGCTGATGTGGCTATGGTAGGTGCTGGAGCAGTAGGAGGGGCTGTTGTTACTTGTGCTGGAGGGGCAGATTGAAGGTTTGTTGAGGTTTGAGGTGGCTGGGAGGCAGATTCCCCTTGCTTGTCCTATATGTCTTTTTCTAACTCTGCCTCCATCTGCAGTATCCTTTGGTTCATAATTAGGAGCAGCTCCATAGCATTGTCCACCTGTTTTTCTTGTGCAAGCTCTGCTATGTCAGGATGGATGGTAGGAGGCAATTTTTCCTGTTTCCTCAATGCAGCTATATCATCCTCCTTTTTCTTCATAAGGGCTCTAACACCCTTTGGATCTTTTGGGTCATGCCCCAAATCAATAATTATATCCTCCAAAGTCTTTATTCTATTATCTTTGGCGGAGGAGGATAGTCTTTCCAAATCAAGCTGTCTGTTTATGTTTTTCAGGGATTCCTTTAGCTGATGGGCCAGCATTTCCCTGTCAGCAAGTGTTGCATACACCATCTCCCCAGTTTGCTTGTGCAGCTCAATTTGATCCATGGGCTGTATGTCTTTAGCAAAGACCTCTAGATTAGTCTTGTAATAATCTGCTATGGTCTTTGGATGTGGGACTTTGGGCTTTAGATGAGTGAAGATCATCTTTTCTTCCTTTAGATCAAGGTAGTCATCAATCTTTGCTTTTTGGCTGGGGTTGTGTTCAGGAATTGCTCATAGAGCTGCACCCTTAGTAATTCATTTTGTGCCTTGATCTCTTTGAAGCCCTCTTTAACTATGGTTGGCTTTTTGCCCTGTTGTCTGGAGGAGGACACCTCCATAGTATGTTGTTGAGCCTGTTCTAGCTGGAATGAGCTAGTAGCAGTGTGTTGCCTCGTTTGTTTTTCTTTACTTTGGCTTTCTGCCAGCTCTTCACTAATGTCTCCTTCTTCTGCTTCAAGGTCTACCCTCGGCCTCTTGGCCTTTGGTTGCTGTGATGACCTTGTTGGAGGTGTGATTTCTTCTTTGTCTCTCTTTTTTCCTCTCTCATCATTGAGAGGAGTCTGCAAAACTGGGTTTTGAGTTTGTTTAGTTTGTAGGGGAGGGGCCTGTCCTGATTGTTGGTCCTTTGAAGTACTAGGCTGCCCTGTTTCTACCTCTTGTTGTTCATCCATCTTCTCCTTTCCTTTTGTTGTGATTGTTGTTGCTAGAGCCTGCTGGATGTGTTGTGCAGTTGGGGCAGTAGAGGTGCCTTCTCCTGCTTGGACTGGTTGCTTGAACAAGACCTGTTGACAAGAGTCTAAGTCAATAGTTTTTTCCAAGTCCTTTACATTCTTCTCCATTATTTCTTCCTAAGTCAATTCCTCTACTATTGATTCAGGCACCCATTCATCTTGCTTAGCAAATTGTTGTACTTGAGGGAGTGGGCAATGCTTATAGGCTAGCAGCCTATATTTAACCCTCCTGGCACTGATGAAACCTTCAGGGTCATAAGGGACCCACGAGAAGCTTCTCTTGAGTTTAAGCTGTTGTCCTAGTATTTGGTCAGCTTCTTGCCATCCATCTTTTTTGTTCATGGTGAATGGGCCTAGGTGGTCCCTGAACTTCAGGTTGGCTTTCTTCTTGGCACTATGAAAGTGTGTTAGATCAGAGTTTATAAGCTATCTATAGTACTCCAGGGAAAACAGCCTCATAGGGACATACTTTGGGAGCCTGTAGGGACAGAGCTCATAGCCATAAATTCTGATGACAGTGTGGTTTTGGTATAAGTACCAATCACCAATTTTGTAGCTTCTGGATAGCTGCAAGATTTTCTGCATATCCTTGGACAATCTGATAGGAGGAGTCCTTTTTAAAAGGAATGTCACTGGATACACAAACTGGTCAATGAATTCACAATATGAGTAGGGGGAATTCTGGACTTGGTGGAAGACTAAAGACCAAAAGATTATAGACCTTCTCTCACCCTGTGAGTCCAACTTCCTGATTGAGCACTGGAACCAATCTTTCTCATAGTATAAGAATAAGTGATAGATGTATGAGGAATATTTGAATATTGCCTCTCTATCCAGCCTTGTCAATTGATCATGTATCTTATTGGCAATGTACTTGGCATAATTGTATTTCATAGCAGGGGGCTTCATCAGGCTGTATGCAGAGAGCATGACCAACACAGTTATATCAACATGTTTGTTTGTGGTGAACCCCAGCACAGAGGTCAGCATGTCTATCAGTAGCTTGCCAACCTCATTGAAATCTTCATAGGAGAAAGGAGGTGGCCCAGAGGGCTGGCAGTCTGCCTTCATGAATTTCCTAGCTATGGCAGCAATGTCTGAATCAGAAAGTCTGGAGCCCTCATGCAGCAAATAGTTCATGGAGAAGGGGTATAGCAACAGGGTTTGTTTGTAGTTGAGCATCTCGTTGATGGATTCTAGAGTTATATAGAAGAGGATGCTCCCAGATGGAGACTTCACAACCCTGAGTTTCTGGTCATAGTTCTCTGCACATAGGTGGATGATTTGAGGGAAAATGTTGACAGAAGGCAGAAAGTAGGTGGGTAGATTAGATTTCCAGACCCCATACAGTTCACTGCTGTCCAAGTGACTGTTTCTTAATTGGAAATATGTCTGCAAATGGTTTCTCTCTACCACAAAGTGTGTGATGAGGGCATCACTGTCCACCAATGGTATATCTTCTAGCTCTCTGTTGGGTGGATTTATAGGAAAAACATCTAGAGCAGTTGGAGTGGCCATTGTCTTGGTCTTGCTGGTGGTTTTACTGTGTTTCAAGCTTGGTGTGAGTTCTGAGGAATGGCTTACTGCTCTCTGTTTGCAGTGAGCAGTTTTGGTAGTTCAAGGAGGCTTTCACAGGCTTAATCAATCTGTGGGGCAGTCTGTTTTGAGGAAGCAGAATGTTTTTGAGCTGGTTAGCTGGTTATTTACAGAAAATTGCTTAGCAGAGGTGAGGGAAATGACAATTTAGTTCTTCTAGCCTGTGGCTTGGCTTTTTAGCTGCTTTTTGTGAAAAATAGGTAGATTTCACCGTGGGTCACGGGTTTCCTTGGGACTTCTTTCGTGCATGGGTTTAAGAGTTTTCTTAGGTAGATTTTAGGGGTGAATTTCCACAATGTGGGTCCTTAAATTGAGTTGCTTAAGCAGGAAAACAAGATTTTATGGAGAACAGTGGACAAGAGGGTGCCTGCGGCAAAATATCTGGTTTTAATGGCGTACGAGGCGTTTTCACTGGTCGAACTGGCTGAATTGCAGGTGGTTGGGCTGAAAATGGAGGCGGCAGTGACTTTGGCGGATTACTTTTGCTTTTCGACCGTCGGAAGTTGAAATTCTCTTGCAGAGGAGCTCTGACGTTTGTAAAAAATAATGCAAAATAATGGTTTTTTACGCCTTTTTATGCATTTTTGGCATATCGGCGCCTTTTTGTGATGACGTCATCATGGGCCCAAGTACAGACAAGGTGACGTGGCAGGTGACGTGGGTGCCCAGGTGGCACTGACACGGTGGCAGGGTGGACAGGGCGACGTGGAGGGTAGGGGTGATGTGGAGGCATGGTGGCGGCAAAGTGGGGTGACGTCACGCTGACGGGGGCGTGACGTCAGCGTGGGGGGTAGGGCGGTAAGCGGTCTCCCCAGCAGGCTCTTAGGCAGTAAGTGGTTTGGAGGGGGGGGGCAGCGAACAACCCCAGCACCCGACGCGTGGCGGGGGTACGACGGCAATACCGCCCATCCCCCGGATGCAAAAGGTCAGGCAGCTCTATAGGAGGATCGACCGCCCACCGTAGGATGGGCGGGGTGGATGATCTGACGGTGTGCGGCGATCGTGATATGCCGCCAGGTTAACGACACGGGACCCGCCCGATTATATAATAATCGTTTAATAAATGGGGCGCGAGGTGGGTTTAGAACCTTAGGTTATGGGTTTTTCGGGTTTATTAACCGCGTATTTATTTAAAAGCTTTTTATTTCAAAACTTTATAATAAAGGGTTTAGGGCGGAGGAAAGGGGGAAAAGGGTAAATGAGGGCGGGGAAAGTGATTTTTTCCCTTTAACCATATTTTTTCTCATACCCATAGTTTTTAGGAGGATTTAGGGCTAATACTAACCCTTGAGGGGTTAATATTTCCCAAGGAAGGGATATGGCTATAGCACTTGGGGGAGGGGGAAGTTAGGGAGCTAGATCATAGGTTAGTGATTAATATGGTTTGTGAGGTGAATGAAGGGGTGAAGCCAAGTTAAAATGAAACTTAACTTACGATATTGAGGATAAATGAAAATAATGAAAAATGGATGCTTTTGCACAAGAAATGTGGCTTCTTTTCATGCTTGAACTCCATGGTTTGACCAAGTGGTTTGTGATGTAATGGAGTGGAACTGGACACCTAAGCAGATCTCAGGGCCGTTGGGGGTGTTAGTAAGAAATGATTTTTTTGGGGGAAACTGGGGAAGTTAGACATGCTTCCAGTGCTTGTCCTCCATTCTTTTTCTTTGATGCCCACGCCCTGAGTGGCATAAGTTATTTGTACTTAATAGGCCAATTGGTAATGGATCTCCATTTCTGCAACCTTGCACTACTTACCCATCCTAGTAATCCTAACATTTTTTCTTCATTAAAGTGGGTGCACTTGAACTAGCAGACCCTGGTCTTCTTCTTTTCTTTTGACTGCCCTCCTATCTAATATCTACCCTTATTTCTTCCAAGGCCCCAGATTAAGCAATTGGGCACCTTTATTTCTCTACCTAGCTAGTCATCTGCCAAGCTTAAGCTGTTTGGACAGAAACATTTTCTATTCTACAACAGAAATTGAAACATGGCATGATCCAGATTAGACTGTTGGACCATCCATCAAAATTTAACAAACATGAAGGCATGTACACACCTTGCTTTTCCTTGGAAATAAGGCATCTTTGTATTAGAAAAGCAGAGCATATTTGGCATGTGAATTTGCCAATCATGAAACATGAAACCTATTGGTATAGGAATCCAACAGTGGCTCCACATGGGGATGGTTTTTCTTCTTGAAAGACCAAGAACAGCAGGTCAGCATGCCTTGGCCCCTTGGCTATTGCTTCAAAACTTGGAGCTTTTCATCCTTGAAACCTCAAAATTGTAGACTGTCACATTTATAAAAATTTGCTGAAGCACAGTCTTTTCCTTCCTCTGCAAGATCCTTGAAATTAAGTTATTCACATGCTTAGAGAAAACACTATATACAGTAAATTATGTACAAGGGCAGCCATACTATATTCATGGAAGGTAGTCAAAATAGTGCTTCAGCATCCTGCCATTGACAGGACCTTCATCCAAATCAGTTTCATCAAGATTCTTAAGAAAGTAGGTGTTATTTCCTTGTACTACTTGGATGATAAATGGTCCCCTCCACAGGGAATCAAACTTTCCATGCTTTCCTTTATTTTCTCTCCTTGAATCCCACTTGAGAACTTTGTCACCCATGTTAAAATCCTCAGCCTTGGTCCTTCTATCAAAAGCTTTCTTGAGCTTATCTTGTAAGACCTGAACTCTGTTATAAACTTGGTCACTGGTTTGCTGTAAACATATAATTTGATTCACCCTCCTTTGCATATCATTGGGCTCAGCTTGACTTTCTTGAAGTAGTTTCATAACAGGGATCCCTAGCGATGAAGGAAATTTGGCTTCTAATCCATAGACTAACTCATATGGGCTGACCCCAATTGATCTCTTGGTTGTTAATCTATCTGCCCATAAAGCATTGAAAAGTTTCTTATGCCAATTCTTCTTGTTCTCTTCCAACACCTTCTTTATCATGTTAACAAGGCTTTTATTTGATGATTCTACAAGGCCATTTCCTTGGGGATAATATGCAGTGGAATGGCCCAA
Source organism: Pinus taeda (assembly GCA_000404065.3). NCBI lineage: Eukaryota > Viridiplantae > Streptophyta > Pinopsida > Pinales > Pinaceae > Pinus > Pinus taeda. Next base: position 102,872 of record APFE030573534.1, on the reverse strand, counting down.
AGTAATGTGGAATTTGTGGCAGAAGCTGACCATCTTCTTAAATCTAAAAGCAGCAGCATTGTCTGTTATTATTTTATCAGGGCATCCAAATCTAGCAAGGATATTGGTCTCAAGAAACTGTATGATAGTGGAATCATTTGCTTGTCTGCATGGGATTGCTTTAATCCACTTTGTGAAGTAGTCTGTTGCTGTTAGAATCCATCTATGTTGGCCTGAAGATGAGGGATTGATTTCTCCAATGAAATCCAGGCCCCATTGCTGAAATGGTCTCTTTGTTGCAATAGGCCTTAGAGGTAGTGGCAGCAGTTGTCTCTTTCCTTCGAATATTTGACACTTATGACATGTAGTGGTGAATTTCTTGACATCAGAGAAAATAGTGGGCCAATAGTATCTAGCTCTAAGTATTTTGTCCACAGTGGAATTCCAGTATAGATGCCCACCACAATCACCTGCATGAAATTCTTCCATGATCTTGTTAGCTTCATTTTCAATCAAACAATTTAATAAGATGCCCTCATGGTTT
>APFE030573534.1:81568-97299 GCA_000404065.3 Pinus taeda | reverse complement strand
CAGGATTAGCAGGTAATTGCAGAGGTGCATATCTCATAGCCATATTCACAAGGTTTGGGGGATTGACAAGGAAAACTGAGATAAAAGGAACAATGGGTACCACAGGGGTAACAGGTATAGCAGAGCCTAGAGTGTTGGTCAAGGGAGTATGTATGGGGGATGAGGATGTTGGAGGAGGGCTTTGAGATGTGGATGGAGAACTAGGGGAATTGGGGGTGGACCGAAAAAGAACCTTGATTGGAGTGGAAATGGGGTTGGGATGAACTGTCTCTAGACTTAAGTCAGCAAGCTTGTCTGGCCCTTGCTGCTTCTTGATAAATTTAGGGATTGTATTAGGATTTTCAAAGACAGTAGGTGGGTTTGGGTTAGGATTTGCCCTAGTGTACTGAAGATTCTTCTTGGGAGCCAGCTTTTGAGCTAGTCTTTTTGAGTTTTTTAGGAAAATTTGTATCTTGCAAGGACTGGACAAGATTTTGAAAAGGCTATATATATCTCAAAAACGAGTATGAAGATTTAACTGAATCAACTCTTCCTTGAGGCTGTTGGTGTTGGTACAGAAACAGCTTTGAAGGCTTCTTGATTGATATTCAGTTTTTAGGTGTAACTTTGAGGAGATATATAGTATTTAGAAAATCCTGCAGAGGTCCCCAGTGGAGTCGCCATTATGTTAACACTCAGTTGTTCCCTGTTTCCTAAAGGGAATACGACCGGGGTAACCACTAACCAATCTTGTAGCTACAGGTCCTAGCCTACCGGTAGCCAGAGAGGGCTCTCTCTTTATAGTTTAGCTTTGTTTGATGAGTTTTTAGACTAGTTATGATGCATTATTTGTTGAATTTCGTGGGTTGGTGAATTCTTTTAGAACTGAAGTATAGATTTACAAGATAGTTTGTTCCATTGGGTAATGGAGTTGAGATATTTATGCTCCTGAAAGTGGATCTGTGGAGACAAAGTGTTGCTACAGAGCAAGTTAGGCATGTGTGAAGACAATATATCAGATTTGTTGGTGAAAGTGGGAATTTAGTGAGTGAAAGGCAGTTAAGAATCTTTCACTATGCTAATGAAGAAACATGAAAGTAATGCTTAAGAGCAGTTAAGAATTCTTAAACAGTATTCACCATGTTAGGATAAGTTAGACATGAGCAATTAAGAATTCATATCTATGGCTAATCCAGCAGAAAACATATTTAGAAATAGAGATTGAGCATAGGGTGTTTGAAACAAATCCTAGGCTATTCTTTTTCTCTACTTACTAAGATTATGAAAACATAAGAGTTATGGAATAAACAGGAAACATATACACAGTTAAGAGAAACTTATTAATTCAGCAAATGACACAGGAATTCTGCAACAAAACAGAGCTTTACATATCCATCTTCAGAGAGCGTTGGAACCAGCAATCTCCATCAGCAATTTTTATTATCAAAAAGTCTTCAGTATACAACAGATCTCTTCAGGAAGAATTGTGTTACAACCGACCCTCAATGTGTTATCTGAGGGAATATATATACAAAAATAGGGTATAAAATATCTTAGTGGAGAGTTATGGTGCAATAAATTGCACCACCAACTCTCTTACAAAAAGTAAATGACAACATAAATATAACTTTAAATGCTGAGGTAGTCGACATTCCTCTGTCAGACAGATTTGACTTTTTGACTGTGGCAAGTAGGCCGTAGTAGTGCTTTCAATACTGCGTTAATTTTTGCCTACTATTTGGGTGGATTGCTGAGTATGCTGCTTGCTGTACCTGTATGCTGACCTGCCTGCTGACCTGTCTGCTGACCTGTATGCTGATCTTTCTCCTGATCTGTATGCTGATCTTTCTCCAGAAAAGGCAAAAAGCAAAGTGGAATTATCTAGGCAAAATCCCCAACATTGCTTGCCACTAATCAGCTAGGGGTAGTTGATGCCTCCTCATTTTAACCACTGTCTCATCTGCCTCTGTATGTCTATTAAATTTAGGAGGGACTTCAAACAGATGATTTATTTCATGTTCAATAAAGAACAGATTCTCCAGCTTGTCATAGAGGGATTGCCCAGAGGGAGGCCCTGCTTCTTCTGTGGAGCTGCTGGATGTTGTGATCTGGTTTTCAACATAATTGTTGATCCTTGTCATATACTGATTATATGACAGCAGCTGTCTTGTGCCAACCACTAGGCTTGGCATTCCTTCGTCCTGTAAAATAGCCATTTTAGCTCTGAATTCATCTATCTCAACCTTCATCTCTTGACATTTCCTCTCCAGTGTCTGAGTAAAATTCCTTAATTTCAGTACCTTCTTAGCTGTGAGGATTGTATCTGTTCTACTGGCTATTTGTAGAGCAGCCAATTCTTCTCTAGTGCGGTCATTGAGAAAGTGAATCATTTTGGTGGCCTGCTCAGGCATTATTCCCAGGGCTGTCCTGGCTCTCTGAATCTCTACATGAGCTATTTCTATTAGCTCCAACTGTTCAAAAATTGCTTGAATGGACTTCCATTGGTCCTGTATAGATTGGCCAATTTTGGCCCAAATTATCTTCTTTATTTCTGCTAGGGTTTTACCTAGCATCAACTCTTTTTCTAGAGTTTTACTTTGGCCTCCAAGGCCTTTATTTCTCTTTGTTTTTCTGCCACAATCATCTTTGACTTGTCATAACTGGCCTCCAGCTTGGCCAGTTTTTCTTTGGCAATATTTATTTCTGTGACTTGATTTTCCAGCTCTTTAACAACTTTGCCCAGGCTGGATTCTGTTGCTGCTGTGGCTTCTACTGTTGCTCCAGTTGCTGATGTGGCTGTGGTAGGTGCTGGAGCAGTAAGAGGTGCTGCTGTTACTTGTGATGGAGGGGCAAATTGAAGGTTTGTTGAGGTTTGACGTGGCTGGGAGGCAGATTCCCCTTGCTTGTCCTGTATGGCCTTTTCTAACTCTGCCTCCATCTGCAGTATCCTTTGGTTCATAACTAGGAGCAGTTCCATAGCATTGTCCACCTGTTTTTCTTGTGCAAGCTCTGTTGTGTCAGGATGGATGGTAGGAGGCAATTTTTCCTGTTTCCTCAATGTAGCTATATCATCCTCCTTTTTCTTCATAAGGGCTCTAACACCCTTTGGATCTTTTGGGTCATGCCCCAAATCAATAATTATATCCTCCAAAGTCTTTATTCTGTTATCTTTGGCAGAGGAGGACAGTCTTTTCAAATCAAGCTGTCTGTTTGTGTTTTTCAGGGATTCCTTTAGCTGATGGGCCAGCATTGCCCTGTCAGCAAGTGTTGCATACACCATCTCCCCAGTTTGCTTTTGCAGCTCAATTTGATCCATGGGGTGTATGTCTTTAGCAAAGACCTCTAGATTAGTCTTGTAATAATCTGTTGTGGTCTTTGGGTATGGAAACTTGGGCTTTAGATGAGTGAAGATCATCTTTTCTTCCTTGAGATCAAAGGCATCCATTAATCTTTTCTTTTTGGCTGGGGTTGTGTTCAGGAATTGCTCATAGAGCTGCACTCTTAGCAACTCATTTTGTGCCTTGATCTCCTTGAAGCCCTGTTTAACTGTGGCTGGCTTTTTTCCCTGCTGTCTGGAGGAGGACACCACCACAGTATGCTGTTGAGCCTGTTCTAGCTGAAATGAGCTAGTGGCAGTCATTTGGCTCATCTGTCTTTCCTTGCTTTGGCTTTCTTCCAGCTCTTCACTTATGTCTCCTTCAGCTTCTAGGTCTACCCTTGGCCTCTTGGCCTCTGGTTGCTGTGATGACCCTGTGGGAGGTGTGATTTCTTCTCTGTCTCTCTTCTTCCCTCTCTCATCATTTAGAGGGGTCTGCAAAACTGGGTTTTGAGTTTTTTCAATTTGCAGTGGAGGAGCCTGTCCTGATTGCTGGTTTTCTGATGTACTAGGCTGCCCTGTTTCTGTCTCCTGTTGTTCATCCATCTTCTCCTTTCCTTTTGTGGTCGTTGTTGTTGCTGGAGCCTGCTAGATGTCCTGTGTTGTTGGATTGGTTGCTTGAAGACCTGTTGACAAGAGTCCAAGTCAAGAGTTTTTTCCAAGTCCTTTACATTTTGCTCCATTATTTCTTCCTGAGTCAATCCCTCTACTATTGATTCAGGCACCCATTCATCTTGATTAGCAAAATGTTGTACTTGAGGGAGTGGGGCATGTTTGTAGGCTACCAGCCTATATTTAACCCTCCTTGCACTGATGAAATATTTAGGGTCATAAGGGAACCAACAGAAGCTTCTCTTAAGTTTGAGCTGTTGTCCTAGTATTCGGTCAGCTTCTTGCCAACCATCTTTTTTGTTCATTGTAAATGGGCCTAAGTGATCCCTGAACTTCAGGTTGGCTTTCTTGTTGGCACTGTGAAAGTGTGTTAGGTCGGAGTTTATAAGCTGTCTATAGTACTCCAGGGTAAATAGCCTCATAGGGAAATACTTTGAGAGCCTATAGGGACAGAGCTCACAACCATAAATTCTGATGACAGTGTGGTTTTGGTACAAGTACCAATCACCAATATTGTAGCTTTTGGATAGTTGCAAGATCTTTTGCATATCCTTGGACAATCTGATAGGAGGTGTCCTCTTCAAGAGCCATGTAACTGGATATACAAATTGATCAATGAATTCGCAGTAAGAGTAAGGGGAATTCTGTACTTGATGGAAGACTGAAGACTAGAAGATCACAGACCTTCTCTCACCCTGTGAGTCTAGCTTCTTGATTGAGCACTGGAACCTATCTGTCTAGTAGTACAAGAATAAGTGATAGATGTATGAGGAATATCTGAATATTGCCTCCCTATCCAGCCCTGTCAATTGATCATGTATCTTATTGGCAATGTACTTGGCATAATTGTATTTCATAGCAGGGGGCTTCATCAGGCTGTATGCAGAGAGCATGACCAGCACAATTATATCAACATGTTTGTTTGTGGTGAACCCAAGCACAGAGGTCAACATGTCTATCGGTAGCTTGCCAACCTCATTGAAATCTTCATAGGAGAAAGGAGGTGGCCCAGAGGGCTGGCAGTCTGCCTTCATGAATTTCCTAGCTATGGCAGCAATATCTAAATCAGAAAGTCTGGAGCCCTCATCCAGCAAATAGTTCATGGAGAAGGGGTATAGCAACTGGTTTTGTTTGTAGTTGAGCATCTGGTTGATGGAGTCTGGAGTTATATAGAAGAGGATGCTCCCACATGGAGACTTCACAGCCCTGAGTTTTTGGTCATAGTTCTCTACAAATAGGTGGATGATTTCAGGGAAAATGTTGACAAAAGGAAGAAGGTAGGTGGGTAGATTAGATTGCCAGACCCCATACAGGTCACTGCTGTCCAAGTGATTGTTTCTTAATTGGCAATATGTCTGCAAATGGTTTCTCTCTGCCACAAAGTCTGTGATGAGGGCATCACTGTCCACCAATGGTATAGCTTCTAGCTCTCTGTTGGGTGGATTTATAGGCAAAACATCCAGGGCAGCTGGAGTGGCCATTGTGTTGGTCTTGCTGGTGGTTTTACTGTGTTTCAAGCTTGGTGTGATTTCTGAGGAATGGCTTACTGCTCTCTGTTTGCAGTGAGCAGTTTTGGTAGTTCAAGGAGGCTGTCACAGGCTTAATCAATCTGTGGGGCACTCTGTTTTGAGGAAGCAGAGTGTTTTTGAGCTGGTTAGCTGGTTATTTGCAGAAAATTGCTTAGCAGAGGTGAGGGAAATGACAATTTAGCTCTTCTAGCCTGTGGCTTGGCTTTTTAGCTGCTTTTTGTGAAAAATAGGTAGATTTCACCGCGGGTCACGGGTTTCCTTGGGACTTCTTTCGTGCAAGGGTTTCAGAGTTTTCTTAGGTAGATTTTAGGGGTGAATTTCCAAAATGTGGGTCCTTAAACTGAGCTGCTTAAGCAGGAAAACAAGATTTTATGGAGAACAGTGGACAAGAGGGTGCCTGCGACAAAATACCTGGTTTTAATGGCGTACGAGGCGTTTTCACCGGTCCAACTGGCTGAATTGCAGGTGGTTGGGTTGAAAATGGAGGCGACAATCAATTTGGTGGATTACTTTTGCTTTTCGACCGTTGGAAGTTGAAATTCGCTTGCAGAGGAGCTCCGTCGTTTGTAAAAAATAATGCAAAATAACGGTTTTTTATGCCTTTTTATGCATTTTTGGCATATTGGCGCCTTTTTGTGATGACGTCATCATGGGCCCAGGTACGGACAAGGTGACGTGGCAGGTGACGTGGGCGCCCAGGTGGCACTGACACGGTGGCAGGGTGGACAGGGCGACGTAGAGGGCAGGGGTGACGTGGAGGCATGGTAGCGGCAAAGTGGGGTGATGTCACGTTGACGGGGGCGTGATGTCAGCGTGGGGGGTAGGGCGGTAAGCAGTCTCCCCGGCAGGCTCTTAGGTGGTAAGTGGTTTGGAGGGGGGGGGGCAGCGAACAACCCCAACGCCCGACGCGTGGCAGGGGTATGGCGGCAATACCGCCCATCCCCCGGACGCAAAAGGCCAGACAGCTCTATAGGAGTATCGACCGCCCACCGTAGGATGGGCGGGGCGGATGATCTAACGGTGGGCGGCAATCATGATATGCCACCAGGTTAACGACAGGGGACCCGCCCGATTATATAATAATCGTTTAATAAATGGGGCGTGGGGTGGGTTTAGAACCTTAGGTTATGGGTTTTTCGGGTTTATTAAGCGCGTATTTATTTAAAAGCATTTTATTTCAAAACTTTATAATAAAGGGTTTAGGGCGGAGGAAAGGGGGAAAATGGTAAATGAGGGTGGGGAAAGTGATTTTTTCCCTTTAACCATAGTTTTTCTCAAACCCATAGTTTTTAGGAGGATTTAGGGCTAATACTAACCCTTGAGGGGTTAATATTTGCCAAGGAAGGGATATGGCTATAACACTTGGGGGAGGGGGAGGTTAGGGAGCTAGATCATAGGTTAGTGATTAATATGGTTTTTGAGGTGAATGAAGGGGTGAAGCCAAGTTAAAATGAAACTTGACTTAGGATATTGAGGATAGATGAAAATGATGAAAAAATGATGTTTTTACATAAGAAATGTGGCTTCTTTTCATGCTTGAACTCCATGGTTTGACCAAGTGGTATGTGATGTAATGGAGTGGAACTGGAGACCTGAGTAGATCTCAAGGCCCTTGAGGGTGTTAGTAAGAAATGACTTTTGGGGGAAACTGGGGAAGTTAAACATGCTTCCAGTGCTTGTCCTCCATTCTTTTTCTTTAATGCCCACACCCTGAGTGGCATAAGTTTTTTCACTTAATTGGCCAATTGGTGATGGCTCTCCATTTCTGCAAGCTTGCACTACTTACCCATCCTAGTAATCCTAACATTTTTTCTTCATTAAAGTGGGTGCACTTGAACTAGCAGACCCTGATTTTCCTCTTTTCTTTTGACTGCCCTCCTATCTAATATCTACCCTTATTTCTTCCAAGGCCCCAGATTAAGCAGTTGGGCACCTTTATTTCTCTACCTAGCTAGTCATCTGCCAAGCTTAAGCTGTTTGGTCAGGAAACATTCTCTATTCTGCAACAAGCAATTTAACCATGGCATGGTCCAGTTTAGATTGTTGGGCCATCCATCCAGTGTGATTAGCAACAGTACTTGGATAACATGACACCGCCAAATGAGCTTAGTAGTGGCATTTTGACTGGCCACTTTCGTGGTCCTTAGTTTGGGGTTCATTTTCACTTTTCTCTTGACCACTTGATTTTTTTGCCCTTTGATTATTCTTTTAAGGCATACCCTCTTTTCATTTTTTAAATTTTTGTAGTATGTAGACAAAATATGGAACCTTTGCAGCCTGCAATGATGAACATATTTAGCCCTTCCACTGTCAATCATGAAAGATGAAACCTATTGGTATAGGAATCCAACAACGCTGAGGGAATATTTACTTCAGAAAAGGCTCCATTCATTTTGTGCAGCACCAACTACTAAGAAATATTATTAAACCCATAAATAGAAAACCACAAAAGGGAAGAACTAAGGGACTATTGATGTAGAGAAGGGATCCCTCTATGATATGTAGGCCCATTGTGGCCTCACTATGAATGAAAATATGTCTTGGATAAATAGGTTGAAAGACCTCATACTTATTTTTTTGTGGATGAGGGAGAATGACCTTCATCCTTACAATGTTGATATCTATGAGAAACAACCCACAACAATTGGGAAACTCTGGGATTAGCACGACTTCAAAATGAATTGATGAGTTGACTTGATGAATGGGAATGGCCTCCATGAATCCACCCTGTAATGTTGAGAGATAAGTTCCCTCGTGGCTTCTTAGTTTAGCTTGGGGGTGACTAGTTGCAAGAAATAATGCAGTATGGCTAAGCCTATGGTGGGATGGAACATGGCTTACCCTTCTTTAGTTGCAAGTAGTATTTAGTATTAGATAGATAAGTGTAACTATTCCTATGTTAATGAAATAAAATTTCTATTTATTTTTTTATGATTCTTGTTATTCTCGTTACTATGTATGTGTGTCATGATGAACTTAAAGTGTTATACTAGATTGTGAGTATTTTTGAATAATGAGTTGAATGTAACTTTATGGTTCTTGCTTGATTTCTAGCTGTTACATCCTCCATGGACTAATTTATTTATATGTGTGTGTGTGTGTGTGTCCTCTACAACAAATAATATTTGTGAATTCTAGTATGGATGTGTGACTTAGTAAGGTGATCATGTATAATTTGACTTGAGCTATAAAGCCCTTTAAGTGTATGTTAATGTGACTAATCTTTACTAGACTAGCTAGAAGATTGAATTGATGTGCTCTTCCCTATTGGGAATGAGAATGCTTGGACGTTTTCCTCAATTTCAAACCTAAATGATTTAGAAGAAACCCATTCAGTGGAGTGAAGCTATGGATTTGGCCATTTTCCATCTTTTTGGGTTCCTTTAGATGTTGTTTGGTTGTTGGTAAGATTTATTGTGGATGCCTTCAAGGTTAGCAAGGACCCTTGTATATTCAAAATCCTTATAAATAGTCCCTTTCCATGTCAAAGTCTCTTTTATCCCTTGGGAAAAGCTAATAATTTTACTTATGAGCCTAATTTTCTATAATTCTAGGAATTTTTGGAATTTGAGGATGAATTCTCCTTAGTTTTGGGTTGTTTGGAATTTTTGGGATTGGAGGTGTTAGACCCAACCCCTAGTCACATGGTCTAATAAGGGATATATCTCCAAGTGCCTAGATAAAATGTGCTTAAGTTAGAAATTTCTAATTATTTTCTTAGTGGGTCAAGGGTATAGAGGCTTAGGGACCTAGCAAATAGAAATGTGAGTTGAAAAATAAAAATGGAGTGAATTGATTGAAAAACCATTATTGGATCAGCAAAAACGGATGAATAATTCTTTTATTTGTTCTTATTGGGTTGATGGCCCAATGGAAAGTTAGATTGAGATGTTAACTAAAAGAGGGAGGAACATTTTATAGCTACGTGTGCATAGATTATATTTCACCAGGATGGAATGGAAATTCATTTTGTATCATTGGGGTGTAGTGGCCCAATCTAAAGAGAGATGTTGTGTCATAATGATGCATCACAAAGAAGGTCTTAAATAACATGGCATGATGGTATTCTATGATGTGTAATGATGACATGGTGATGACATGGTGTGATAAGGTGGAACTAAGAGCACAATGGCACTATGGTGGTGGCTAGGTGGAAGCCAAGTTAGGGGTCACATGGCCTCCATGATATTAAGGTATTTGGTTTCAAGTATCAATTATTATACTGAATAATTTTCCTTGCAAACCCCCAATACTAATGGACCCTATTTTTTATGTCAGAGTCCAAATAACTCCTCATCATTTTCCTATTATGTTTCAAATATCGAGTCATCGATAAATCATATGTCAAACCGCTAGTGTAGACTCCCCAATATTAATAGACATCGATGGCCTATTGATTGAAGAGAATTTCCTTGCTAAATAACCATAGGGGTTTCAAGAGATAAAACAATCCATATACTGAATCTCAAGAGATCATGTGTTAGGAGATAAATATGTAGCTATCAGGCCTTTCCTCCCAATACTAGTTTAATCTGGCATGCCATGATGGCTTGTGTATATGGAAGGTTGATACAAAAAGCTATGTCATAGGGTGTAGCATAGTAGTGAAACATGGATGGGTTGCCACATCTCATACATGTGGCACCTAAGTGGCCCTATATGCTACTAACTTTTAGACAAAAGGATTTCACATGTCTGCCACATGGCAATGGTATGAATGTTGACATGACACTTTGAAAGAAATATTCCAAATGTCATAACATTGTACTTAGAGATCAAGAAATTTATATCATTGGAAATATCTTAATGAGTAGAAAAGATTGGTGGTCTCAAAAATAGGTTTTGAGGTAGATGAAGGATGAGTAACTTTGATGATCCCCATACCCATAAAGTAACCTTGGATGACATGACTAGGTACCCTACATCCTTAATCATCCATTAAAGGGTTGGGCATGCTAGAAACATACAAACTTTTGTTATGCTTTTTAATTCATTCATTAATTAATAAATACAAATTCATTTATAAAATGGGGGTATTGCCTCTTTGATAAGATAGTAAACTTTTGATAAAACACAATTTTTTAAATTATTAAAGATTTATTGGATAATATAAGGAGATCCAATTTTATTCAATCATTTTTTCCTTTGTGATAAACATTGAGATCTTAATTCATTTAGTTTTACTATAATTACTTTGAATACTTTATTCTAAGTAAGCAAGTCCCACACCATAGAGTAGCTTCTCCCCTTGACTAGGCACGGCCATATCATCATGAGGTTTCCCTCCAAGTTCAGTTCCCCCATGAATTGGGTTGGGCTGGGACATTTCCAAAACATATCCCACCAGTGTCGACATCATATTTGCTGCCAACTAAGTGTCCGCTAAATAGGGGTCAGTCAGTATAATATATGTGTTTTTATTTCATTATATTAGTGTTGGATTTGTTATGTTTTGTTGTGTGTTTATCTTTGAAACTTAGAAGAAAGGGAAAAACTTTTTGGAATTAGAGTTTTATGGTTAATAAGTGTTAGGAGAACTAATACTAATATAAAAACATAACAGAAAATAGTTGGAAATGTGTGTACTACTATATTTTTCTATCTAAAAAAAATAGAGAAAAGTTATTGCTAACTATGAAAATGTTGACGAATATCTAAAAGATGAAAACATAAAAAAAAAAGGAAAAGCGTTACCAAGGTTCACATTTTTACCCATTCTATAGTTATTATTTTACATTAAGCTATCAATTTATAGTAAAAATATGCTAATAAGAATTTTCATACAAATTGAAGTATTTGTTCACAGTAATTTCCATTATACACAAGAGTGGATTGTTATTTCTTTAACTATCCATCTTATAATAAGTGTGAATAAAGTAACTGTCAACTTATCCAAGCGCTTTAGAAAAAGTAATGTTTTTTTCTTTCATACATTTCTTTAGAAAAAAAAAATCCCACAAATGTTGATTAATTTACAAAATATTGACTTAAGGTTACACAAATTGTTGGAAGGATGCTTCTTATCCCAATAAATGGGGTTTCTTCTCATTTAAATTATCTAGAGTTTCTAGGAAACATAATGAATTAAAATGGAGCAGCTATAGTTGTAAGTCTACAACACCACAAAAAGATCATATATGTATAAGGCAAGAACCATCTCTCATTGAAAATCTAGGGTCCTTAATTTCTCTTTTGAAACATAACTACAATTTTCCATTTTGCCAAGGTGTTGTTATGGGTCAATATCCAGCCAATCAAATTTGTTTCTTAGTGATTCAAGACAATCCAATTCAAATTTGTGTGCCTTTAGGATTTTATCCACTTTAGGGTAATACTACAAATTCAACTAGGTTTATTGTTTATGGATTTAAAATTAACATAATTGTCTTATTATCTTTTTAATCTTAATATATGTCCCCGATTAGGGTGCAAGGAAATTAGAGGCCCATATGGGGTTTGTTAGTTCCTGCCAGTCATGTCAGTCACCAGTGATCAAATATGCTCTTTCAAAGTTTTTGCTAGGGTCTTAGGACAATGTTTTATGGTTTTAGTAGGTCTTCAAATAAAAAAAATTGATCATTGGTTGGTGTGTCTAGGTCAGTGATACTCCCTTCAATATTCATGGTTATCATCATTCATCATGGCCATGTCTTTTTTCAAGTGGTTTGATGATGGATCAGTTAAAATGTCTTCTTATGATTTTTGGTGTAGGTCTTCACCTATTTTTTCATCACTATGTCAAATTTAAGCAAAAAGAGCCATGACAATTGTCTTGAGTCCTCATATAAAGGGAGTTAGCATCTTAGGAAGCTAATGAAATAAAGGTAAAGGTAACTTTTCAGTTCATAAATATATTGTTGCAATCACATCATATTTGCTCTTAAGATGAAGTATGATGTCATGCCATGACATATGCCAAAAAGTGATTTTGAGTTTATAAAGGATCATTCAAACATTCATATCACTCATTTCAGTTGTATTGAGATCCAAATTATAATTGGATGCCATCCAAGTCATTTCATAATCAAACTGCACCCTCTAAGGCAATTTTTCTCCTCCACGCTGTGTTTTTCGTAGCCATGGTGCATTTTGTCCAATTCATTATGTTTTTCAGTTTTAGGAGCAAATGGGTACTTGCCAAGGGTTTCTTCTAAAAACAAGGGTTCCACCATCATTCATAAAAGTAATTCAAAGCCTCTTAGTACCTCCTTTTATTAGTTGTTTCACATTTCAGTGGGGAACCCTCTCCTAGGGTTCATGCTACGTTTTTGTCATTTACCACTCTTATTTAGTTTCCAAACAAAAAAACCTAGTTCCCTTATAATTTTACCCTTTCCCCACACTAAAAAACATTTCCCCTAGCCTTCCTTACCCCAAATCACCTCATTACCTAAGTCCTAGAGCTAACCCTAGTCCTTACGCTATGTTTCTGCAAAAATTAGGACCGTGTTTAAATTCCTACCACCTATCCCTAAACTCCCTATGTGACTTTTCACTTCCTAAGCCTCCCCACACACACCAACACACACACACACCACACACACACACACACACACACACACACATATATATATATTGGAATGGGCATGGGAAAAATATTAGGGAGGATTTATGATATATATATATATATATATATATATCTCATAAATCCTCCCCTAATATTTTCCCATGCCCATTCCCCTCATATCATTTACTTTCCCACAAGCCCTAACCTATTGCTACACTTTTGACAATTTACTAGGCTAGGACTATTTTTTCCACTTTTGCACCCTTTCCCCTCATCCATTCCCTAAAATTTCACTTCCCTACACTCCCTAACATCTATCCCTACCCCCATAAATTTTCCTAAGAATTTAGGATCCCCTTAAACTCTTCATCTCCCTTGATACCTAAAACTACCCTAAATCCCTTGTTTTCTAGCACTAAACCCTAATTCCCTTTCCTAGTGAGCTAGGGTTACATAATGGATGTAGATATCACACCAACTAATAAGAGGAAGTATAAGGAGGGAAAATTTTTAGGTATGAGCCCATTTCAACACATAGCATGATGTCTCCACCATTTCTCAAGAAATCATTCCAAGAGACAAATAATTTGTTGCACATAGGGACAGTTTTGCTTCAAAGTATGTTTCTGACCAAATGGAGATGAAATTTACAAATGTAAAAGTGGTTTTAGTCAATCATAGACAAAGGAAAAAAACTCTCCTTCATTTTATGCACAGGTGTTATGATTTGGGAGAAATGCCCAAAATCTAGTTTCTATAGGAGAGTTGCTACACTTCTAGAGCGACCGTGGGTGAATGCATTTTTCTCAATCTTGGAGAGGCTAGTGTGCATTATTAATTACTCTATTGAAAATTGGAAATCCTAAGATTTATAATGGTACCTTCAGATATACAGTTGGAGCTAAGGAAGGCAGTCAAAAGTGCCTTACAAGATGGCACTACATTTTTGTTGCATTTTTGCTATACTTCTAGGAGTAGTCTTGGGAAAATGCATTGTTCTCTATCATGGAGTGTCCAAATGACTTGCTTGATGATTCAAATGATAACTAGACATCGACATATTTCAAATGAGCCATCAATACCTTGATTTGGAGCACGGGAACCCCACCAAAACTCACTTTCAGGTTGCAAGCTATTTTTTTGCCACTTTCGCTACATTTTTTACTCAAAGTCATGTTTCTCAGTGTTCTCAGCTAATTTAGAGTTTTCTTGATGTAATTACTTATGTTTTATGTATTGAAGTGTAATTATGCATGATAGAGTAAGAAAATACTAGATTCATTCTTGTAAAGGTGTTCGTGGTCAACTGATCCAGATTTAAACAGGAACGCAATAGATTACAGAGATAACCATAAATACAGAGATGCGATAACCATAAACGAAGAGATGCAATAGAAATAATACTTCATTTCATTAATGGAAAATACTTAAATATGCTTACAACCAGAATTGGAAATAAACCAGCTAGGGCGATGGTAGCTTATCTCTGAGAAGAGATGTGCAGCTACATGCCTCTGAACTATTCTGAACTGTCTTACAATGAGGCTCGAAGGCCTATTTATTGTTGAGAAACAATGGAAAACCCTTCACATTCCAAAACCTACCCCTAGACGATGAAACGCCAAATTGTGGGCCCCTTTGGGTAAATTGGTACATCAATTCCCGGCGTCGTACTTTGGCATACGATCTCCGTTTGACGCGTATGATAGCTCGTTAGAAAGACCTATCCGAGAACTACCACTTTGGGAAGAGAAACATCGGTCCATGGACCCATTTGGCCCCCAAATTTCCCAAAAAACGTCGTTTAGGGCCTCAAGACGGCTCCGGAAGTTCAGGACCTGAAAAACTGCTAAAAATAGTAAGTTGTGCTACAATTAAGGAAACTGAAAATGCTGAGAGAAACAATTGCAGGGGTCCAAATGGGATAGGTGGGTGGCCACCAACCTCCACCTGGATCATTCCTCCACCCTTAGGAAGCAATGGTCCCCATTGCATTGAGTTCCTCCTTGAGATGAGGAAGATTCTGCTGAGATGGGTCTTTGGTGAGCTATTCTGCAATCTCTGATGTGTCCAAAAATGGTGGGAAGCATGGTCAATGTTGGTCCACATTGAACACTCGGTGCAAGCGAAGGAATGGAGGAATGTTGTGCTTCAAAGCATTGTTGCCCGTAGCCTTGGTACTGGTGTAAGGACCATGTCAGAGTGGTCTGAGTTTCTGATGGGTTTTGGTAAGGTGTTCTCTCTGCAGATGCAACCAAACTTTGTTGCCCACCTGAAACTTGTGTGGTACCCCTGTGGGTGAGGAGAAGTTGTTCCTGTGTTCCGTCATGACTGCATCCCTTTGCTGCTGCGGCTGCTGCGTGGAGGAACCCTTTGCGGGGGTCATGGATGTAGCTACAATCTTCCCCTTACTTTGGGAGTGAACCAGACAGGAAATAAATTTCCTAGTCTATGATATGAGCTTGCTGCCTTTCTTAGCAATGATCAAACAGGTAGCGGTAGGTGGGGCTACCTTCGGTATCCTATATAATGAATCATCCAAAGAAATAATGACAGCACGAGGCCTTGACTCATACACAGCATGTCGCCTCCACAAGTATGGCTAGCCTAATAGTACATCACAAACCTCCAGAGGTGTAACATCACACAGTACCTCGTCTGTGAATGGTTTGATGTTGTAGGGAAGGCAGCACTGCTGGTGAACTTTGAGATCTCGTCCTTCATGAAG
>APFE030573534.1:43424-79238 GCA_000404065.3 Pinus taeda | reverse complement strand
GCTCTGATACCACTGATCCAGATTTAAACAGGAACGCAATAAAATACAGAGATAACCATATACACAAAGATGCAGCGGAAATAATACTTCATTTCATTAATGGAAAATACCAAAAGATGCTTACAACTAGAAATGGAAATAACCCAGCTAGGGCGATGGTAGCTTATCTCTGAGAAGAGATGTGGTCGCTACATGCCTCTGAACTATTCCGAACTATGTTACAATGAGGCTCAAAGGCCTATTTATTGTTGAGAAACAATGGAAAACCCTTCACATTCCAAAACCTACCCCTATAAGATGAAATGCCAAATTGTGGGCCCCGTTTTGGGTAAATTGGTACATCAATTTCCCGGGGTCGTAACTTTGGCATACGATCTTCGTTTGACGTGTATGATAGCTCGTTAGAAAGATCTATCTGAGAAATTCCACATTGGAAAGGGCAACATCAATCCATGGACCCATGTTGCACCCATATTTCCCAAAAAACGTCGTTTAGGGCTTCAAAATGGCTCTGGAAGTTCACGACCCGAAAAACTGCTAAAAATAGTAAGTTGTGCTACAATTAAGGAAACTGAAAATGCTGAGAGAAACAGTTGAGGGGATCCAAATGGGATAGGTGGGTGGCCACCAACATCCACCTGTACCATCAAATGAATCAGTTTAAGGCCAATTTGGGAGTTTGTTTTAACCTCCCTAGTCATTAGGATGTGTTGGAGAAATTTGTGTAAACTGATTCTATACTAAGGATTTAGACCCATGAGAGAGGGGAAATGGTTATTTGGTCTATTTGTATCTATTTTTTAGTCAGATTCAGGGTTGTACATCAGAGCTTGGAACACTTGTAGCTTGTACTTCAACTCTTTATTCAAGAAATCAAAGGAGCAGTTGCAGCTATTATCTAGGAATTCATGTAGAGTGAGTTTGTGATGATGTAGTTTCTCTATGATAGTCTTACATTAATGATATACATCTCCCCTTTACATACCTTATTTCTTCAATGATTTTCCTTAAAGGTTATAAGCATAATTCTTTTCATGTAAGCTCTGTTTTGATGGGAAAATCATTTTGTGTAATTTTTCTTCTTAACTAATGAATTCATGGTGCACATGCTCATTAAGAAATTCTTGCTCTTTAAAACCCTGCAATACACCGGAAAAACCCTAAATCCATTACAAAAGTATTTCTACCTTGCTCCTCCATATATTTTCCGTTGTAACGCTTTTATACTTTCACCTAGCTACTTGGTTTTCATCCCTAATCCAGCATCAAAACCATAAAAAATCAAAACCTACCTAAGCCTAGCATACATAGCCTAATATTCTTTTACATTCCAGTCAACCTTGGCTATGATTTCATAGAGAGATCCCTCTCTGGTTTGGTAAGGCTAGCTACCAAATTGAAATCTTGGTTTAAGGTTACCTCTGTCGATCTCCTCCTCATCCTGGGAAATTGTGGAGGATAAATTTTTGGCATTTTTGTCGGGGAACACATGATCGCATCTTCCCTGGGAAAGAACGACAAGGATTAGATCTGATTGCTGATGGTGAACAGTGATAAGACATAAGAAAGGTTGTGCATATTTCACCTAGAGACTCCAGTGTCAAAGAATCCAAAGGTTTAGAATTTTCATGGTGACTCCATTGTTAAAAAACCGGTAGTTTGAAGAAATTAATGGTGATTTAACTGTTTTCAACATGGATTCAACTGCTCAAAGGCATGCTCCTATGAATCGTGCTCACATTCCTGGTTTTCCAAACTAAATTCCTTACATAGATTCACAAACTAAATTTCCCAAATTCATAGATGGAAATGAGGATGAGGCTATTCTACATCTAATAAAATTTCATTGGCATATACATAAGCTCAGGATTAGGTTTCATGAGGATTGTTTGATGAAAATGTTTATGGATACCCTAGACGGAAAAGCAAGATCATGGTATGAAGGATTGAAGCCAGATAGGTTATTCTCTCTTAAAGAATTCCACACAACATTCTTTGAGTTTTATGGAAAATCTCATCATTCGTTGTTGTGTTTCAACGATTGTTGTGAATCCTATGAAAACTTCATTCAATACCTTGAAGAGACTTTTGGTGATGAAGAATGTCTAGATTATGAGATCATAGAGGCCCTTTATGAATTTTATTCCCAACAAAAAATAACAGAGATTAGCTACTTTGATACAAAGGATCATTCACAGCACACATCAACTCCTACTTTTATTGAAGATGAAATAGATCTGCTTCCTAACAACCAAGAAGAAATTGGTCCAAGTCAGAATTGTGAAATTGCATGTACATAAAACTTAAGAAGTGAACCATCTCATGGCAATGATTATCTACTTTTGCAAGGAAATAGTGAACAAGAAGTTGTTTTTCTTGATTCTTATGACATTCAAATTTATATCCTTCTTGTTGAAGCACATGAGGAATAAAATATACTTGAATTGGTTCCTACATTTAAAGTTTTCCATGAGCATCCAAAACCCTATCTTTTGGATGAGAGGTATGAAGATAATCATTCCCTTTTTTTTTAGATTGTTCTTTCTCTGAGTTTTTATTTCAAGATCAGGTTTGTGAATACCAAGATGAGGTTTCTGATGAAATGTATGAACAAGGATCTCTAGACACTCACCACTCATATGTCTCTCCAGCTCATCCATTTTTTGAAGTACTATTTCAAGGGAAGATTCGTGCAAATCATAATTTTGAATTGGAAGGTGTGAAGTTTGCAGACAATGTAATTATGGAAGAGAATAATCATCAAACATTGCAAGAATATTATGAAGAGGAGAGCAATGATAAAGAAGAGGTTGTTTTAGAGCCTCTTGCAAATTATTATCTTCCTCTAGATTCAGAATGAAGAGTGTTCTTGTAATTCTTCTAACTTTCAAGATATGGTAATGTTCGAGATTATTATAGACCCTATTGCCAATTTTTTGCAGCCATCAAGGGAGATGAATTCTATTGTATTTATGGATCATGTACACCAGTTCAATGGACACTTGGAGTGGCAAATCTTTTGTTTTTTCTGCCTGCTCAAGCAAAGTATGAGCACAATTCAAATAAGTAGCCATTTGCTGGATTGGTTACACTGGAGGGATCATTTCACATGATTGTATATATATTTTCAGTAGGTGGGTGGTTGTCATCAAGATTTGAAGCCCGAGGTGAAGGCCCTAAGATCTTGATGGTATGTTTCCATAAGTAGGTTCAGTCAATAGTCATTTTTAAAGTTAAGTCATTTTAGTTTGTCTATTAGTTTTCAGTTTTTAGTTTGGTATTTTTGTTTTTAACTCCGTGCCCAATGGATCAACATACTTTGTCTATGGTGTTCTTAACACCTACTAAAGGAGATTCAATCCCCAACTAGACCCAATGTTAGTGCTTGTCAATCATGTCAGTCATAAGTGATCAAATATGCTCTTTCAAAGGTTTTGCTAGGGTCTCAGGTCAATTTTGTATGGTTTTAGTAGATCTTCAAATAAAGAAATTGATCATTGGTTGGTGTGTCTAGGTAAGTGCTCCTCCCTTCAGTATTCATGGTTATCATCATTCATTGTGGTCATGTTTTTTTCAAGTGATTTTGATGATGGATCAGTTAAAATGTCTTCATATGAGTTTTGGTCTAGGTATTCACCTGTTTTGTCATCACTATGTCAAATTCAAGAAAAAAGATCCATGTCAATTGTATTGAGTCCTCATATAAAGTGATTTAACATTTTAGGAAGCTAATGAAATAAAGGTAAAGATAACTTTTCAATTCATAAAGATATTGTTGCAATCACATCATATTTGGTCTTAAGATGAAGTATGATGTAATGCCATGACATGTGCCAAAAAAGTGATTTTGAGTTTATAAAGGATCATTCAAACATTCCTATCACTCATTTCAGTTGTATTGAGTTCCAAACTATCATTGGATTCCATCAAAGTCATTTCATCATCGAACTGCATCCTCCAAGGCAATTTTTCTCCTCCACTCTACTTTTTTGGTAGCCATGCATTTTGTCTAATTCGTTGTGTTTTTCATTTTTGGGAGAAAAGGGGCACCTACTAGGGGCTTATTTCACAAAAAAGGGTTTCAATGTCATTCATACAAGTAACTCAACTCCTCTAAGTACCTCCTTTCATCAATTGTTCCACATTTCAGTGGGGAACCCTCTCCTAGGGTTCACGCTACGTTTTTGTGGTTTAAAACGCTTATTTAGTTTGAAAATAGGAAAACCTAGTTACCTACTCATTTAAACTTTTCCCCACACTCAAACACATTTCCCCTAGCCTTCCTTACCTCTTCTCACCTCATTACCTAAGTCCTACATTTAACTTGAGTACTCACGCTACGTTTTTGGCAGAAATTAGGGTTAGGACTGTGTTTAAATTCCTACCACTTATCCTACACTCCCTATGTGATTTTTAACTTCCATAAGACTATCACCACAACTAAATACCTCCTAAATCCTCCCCTAATATTTTCTCATGCCCATTCCTCTCATTGTTTTTTACTTTCCCACAAACCCTAGCCTATTGCCACACTTTTCACACTTTCCTAGGCTAGGACTGTTTTTCCCACTTTTTCACCCTTTCCCCTCACCCATTCCCTAAAATTTAAGTTCCCTACACTCCCTAACATATATCTACCCCCCTAATTTTACCAAGAATTTAAGAGCCCCCTAACCTCTTCATCTCCCTTCATTCCTAAAACTACCCTAATGCCCTTGTTTTCTAGCACTAAACCCTAATTCCCTTTCCTAGTGAGTTGTTGTTACATAATGGATGAAGATACCACACCTAGTGATCAGAGGAAGTATGAAATAGGGAAACGTTCTAGGTATGAGCCCATTTCAGCATATAGCATCATGTCTCCACCATTTCTCAAGAAATCATTCAAAGAGACAAATCATTTGCTGCACATAGGGACAATTTTCCTTCAAAGTATGTTTTTGAACAAATGGAGATGAATTTTACAAATATGAAAGAGGTTTTAGTCAATAATAGACCAAGGATAAAAAAAAAATCATTTATTTTATACACAGGTGTTATGATTTGGGATAAATTCCCAAAATACAATTGCTACGGGGGAGTTGTTGCACTTCTGGAGTGACCTTGGGAGAATGAATGTTTCTCACCCTTTGAGAGGCCATTTTTCATGCTTAAGTACTCTATTGACAAGTAAACATCCTAATATTTCCAATGGTACCTGTAGATCTACATTCGGAGCTAAGGAAAGTAGTCAAAAGTTCCCTGAAATATCGCTCTACGTTTTTGTTGTGTTTTTTGCTGGACTTTTGGGAGTAGTCTTGCGAAAATGCATTGTTCTCTGTCATGGAGTGTCCAAATTACTTGCTTGATGAATAAAACTATAAATAGAGATCCAAATATTTAAATTGAGAAATTAAGATCCTGATTTGGAGCACAGGAATCCCTCCAAAATTCACTTTCAATCCGCATGCTACGTTTTTTCCTGGAAGTCACTTTTCTCAGTTTGATATAATTACTTATGTTTTATGTATTTAAGTGTACATATTCTTGCTAGGGTAAGAAAAGTCTAGATTCATGCTTGTAAAGGTGTTCATGGTAAAATGAATCGGTCTAAGGCTAATTTGGGAGTTTGTTTTAACCTCCCTAATCATTAGGATTTGTTGGAGAAATTTGTGTAAACTTATTTTATACTGAGGATTTCGACCCCTGAGAGAGGGGAAATGGTTATTTGGTCTATTTTTATCTAGTTTTAAATCAGATTCAAGGTCAAACATCAGAGGTTGGAACACTTGTATCTTGTACTTCAACTCTTTATTCCGGAAATCAAAGGAGCAATTGCAGCTATTATATAAAAAATCATGTGTAGTGAATTTGTGATGATATATTTCCTCTATTATAGTTTTATATGAATGTTATACATCTCTCCTTTCCATTTTATTTCTTTAGTGATTTTCCTTAAAGGTTATAAGTAGAATTCTTTTCATGTAATCTTTGTTTTGATGGGAAGGTCATTTTATAAAATTTTTCTTCTTAACTAATGAATTCATGGTCCACATTCTCATTAAGAACTTCTTACCTCTTCAAACCCTACACTACACTGAAAAAACCCTAAAGCCATCACAAAATTATTGCTACCTTGCTCCTCCATATATTTTTTGGTGTAACCCTTTGATAATTTGACCTATCTACCTAGTTTTCATCCCTAATCCAATGTCAAAACCCTAAAAACTCAAAACCTACCAGATCCTAGCATACCTAGCCTAATATTCTTTTACATTCCAGTCAAACTTTGGTTGTGATTTCATAGAGAGAACACTCTTTGGTTTGGTAGGGCTAGCTGCCAAACTGAAATCTTGGTTTGAGGTTACCTCTGTCGATATCCTCCTCAGATTGGGATATTGTGGAGGATAACATTCTCGCATCGTCACCGGGGAATGCAAGATCATATCTTCCCTAGGAAAGAGCAACAAGGATCATATCTAATTGTTGATGGTGAATAGTGATCAGACACAAGATATCCAATGCATCTTTCACCTGGCGACTTCAGCGTCAAAGAATCCAAAGGTTTAGAATTTTCATAGTGACGCCATTGTTCAAAAACTAGTAGTTTGGAGAACTTCTTGGTGACTTAACTATTTTCAATACGAATTCAACTACCCAAAGATATGCTCCTATGAATCATGTTCACATTCCTGGTTTTCCAAATTGAATTCCTTTCATATATTGGCAAACTAATTTTCCCAAATTCATAGATGGAAACGAATATGAGGTTATTATGCATCTAATAAAATTTCATTAACATCTACATAACCTCAGGATTAGGTTTCATGAGGATTTTTTGATGAAAATATTTATGGATACCCTAGAAGGAAAAGCAAGATCATGGTATGAAGGATTGAAGCCAGGTAGGTTATTCTCTCTTAAAGAATTCCACACAACATTCTTTGAGTTTTATGGAAAATCTCATCATTCATTCTTGTTGTTCGAATATTGTTGTGAATCTTGTGAAAACTTCATTCAATACCTTGAAGAGATTTTTCGTGATGAAAAATGTCTAGAATATGATATCATAGAGGCCCTTTATGAATTTTCTTCCCAAGAGAAAATAATAGAGATTAGTTGCTTTGATACAAAGGATCATTCACAACAGACATCAACTCCTTATTGGCTTGAAGATGAAACAAATCTGCATCCTAACAGTCAAGAATAAATTGGTCCAAGTCGGAATTCTAAAATTGCATGTACATAAAACTTAAGAAGTAAACCATCTTATGGCAATGATTATCTACCTTTGCAAGGAAATAGTGAATAAGAATTTGTTTTTCTTGATTCTTGTGACAGTAAAATTGATATCCTTCCTATTGAGGCACATGAGGAATCAAATATACTTGAAGTGGTTGTTGCATTTAAAGTTTTCCATGAGCATCCCAAACCCTATCTTTTGGTTGAGAGGTATGAAGATAATCATTCACTTGTTTTTTCATATTGTTCTTTCTCTGAGTTTTTATTTCAAGATCAAATTTGTGAAGACCAAGATGAGGTTTTTGATTAAATGTATGAACAAGGATCTCTAGACACTCACCACTCATATGTCTCTCTAGCTCATCCATTTTTTGAAGTACTATTTCAAGGAAAGATTTGTCAAAATCATAATTTTGAATTGGCAAGTGTAAAATTTGCAAACAATGTAATTATGGCCGAGAATAATCATCAAACATTGCAAGTAGATTATGAAGAGGAGAGCATGGATAAAGAAGAGGTTCTTTTGGATCCTCTAGCACATGATGATCTTCCTCCAGATTCAGAAAATGAAGAGTGTGCATGTATTTATTCTAACTTTCAAGATATGGTAGTGTTCCAGATTATTATAGACCCTATTTCCAATTTGTTGCAGCCATCAAGGGAGATGAATTTTATTGTATTTGTTAAACACACACATGGCAAACAGAGTATGAAATATATAACATGAGAGTACATTTTTTTATTAACAAAACATATACATTTATAGTACATGGTGTGACCGTTGGGTTCCACATCCCAAGGTCTCTTGGACTTCGTTTGTCTCTTCGGCTTCCACACTAACCCTTAGAGGATTAGGTGTCCAACATTCGCCCCCTTAATCTGAAGGGTTATGTATGAGTCCAAGAAGAGATTTGTAATAAGAAATGTGAAAAATGCATGGCAACACTATGATAAATGTGCTCTCTGAAATGTTGGTATAAAGGGAAATGGTTAAGGATGACCACCAACACTGGAATTCTTAGTGCAGTTCCCGGAACTCTTCCAATTCTAGCATGAAGCTCAAGTCTTTTGCTAGAGGAAGTGTTCCTGATGTTTTGAAGAGGGAAATCTTAAACCATGAAAGGGAGGTCTCAACCTATGATGGTTTAAGAATGACCAACAATTCTGGAATGCTTAATGAAATTCTTGGAACTCTTCCAAAACAGGCAAGAAGATGAAGTATTTTGCTAGAAGAAGTGTCCCCAATTCTATTCCTAGAACTCTTCCAAAACTGGCAAGAAGCTAAAGTCTTCTGGTAGAGGAAGTGTCCCAAATTACCAACTAAAGGCATGCTCAGTGGCATCTTTGTCTCTGGCTACAACTCTAAAACTGGTGTGGCAGGCTGTGGCTCAAGCTCGCTTGATGCGACTTTGAAGATTGTAGATGATCATCATTTCCCCCTCCCCTGTCAGATACAAGGTGAGATGATGGAGAAAAATCAACTGCAAGACTGTTCAATACTCTTGAACAAGTTCTGACATGTGACTGAAATATCTTCTTAGTTGTTGATGCCCATTGCCAAGAAGTGATCCATCCATTTTGATCTTGCAGGAGGTTTGTTTTTGAAGCACATGTTTGAAGAATGACTGGTTTTATGACAGTGCTTACATGGATGAAGATCAAAACAATGATCTTTCAGATGGCCAACTCGGTCACAGTGTTGGAATTTCACAATCTATTGTTGTTGCTATGAAAGAGCGGCAAAATCTGGAACAACTGGAGGTGAACTATCATGAAGGAATCTAGCACTCTAAAACTAGATTGGCTTTGAGTAATCTGGAATATGAAATAACACGTCCTTATCATATCCAAGACTAGTTCTATGCTTGTTGTGGAAAATATATTCCCAAGGTCTGATGACCGACTTGGGAAGTGCAGGCTGAATTTCTGCATCTACATGTACAACTGCTACTTCATTTGGTACTAGATCAATATTATTGATTTGTTGTTTATGGGTGTCATGATGCTTATACTGTTGTAACTCCTCTTGTTGTAGCTTTGTCTCAAGCTGCAAAAACTCAATATTATCCTGTGCATTTTGTAGACACATTTTAATATTGGAAAGAGAGGTTTTGTTGATCTTAACCATCTAATCAATAGTGGAATGTAACAGAGTATTTAAAAACTCTAATGCATTATAAAGTTTGGTCATTTTCTTCATTATCAAACTTACACTTTAAAGAAACTGATCACAACTATTAACCAATGAGGAAGAAGCAAAAATCAATCACAATTCAATGTTAATGCAATGTCCTCTGTTCTAGAAAGTCACATAATAGTTCTGACTACTTTTGTGCTCTTACATTAATAACCTACCTCTACCTTTGTTCAACTGGATGGCAGTCTACTTTGTAATATCCTTCTTAGCCAAGGATTGAATCAACTTGGGGTCCAAGCCCATATCTTACATCCAAAAGCCTTATCCTACAAAGAATGCATCATAATCATCTTTCATCCATCTCTTAAATCAATGCAATTTGGTCTTATACAGATACTTGTTTGAATTTGGCCATTCTAAACAATTTAAAATAGTCTTTGAAATAATTGCAGCCTTGAACTAAATTACCGAATCTGTTGACTAACATTCATTTGAAGTAAGTGTTATCATAGGCCTTTTGGAATTTAATCCCTCAAAATTGCACTATTCTCTGAATTCCTCACCTACAGAATCTAGACAAAGGATTTGATACAAGCTCCACATAGCCTTGGCTCAGCTTCTTCTAATTAGAATCTTGCATTCATTTGTCACAAATATCTTCTGAAATGATTATGCAAGTCTATAAATGACTTATGAATGAAGTTCATAAAGGATTGCCTAGGTCATTGTAAAATTATACCTGGCATTTTAATACATCACTAGGTTGCATCACAGCAGTTCATAAGGCATCATCAGTTCCCTCTCACTTGTCTAATTGCAGTGTTGTTTCTATGCAGCTCACAGGTGTGCCTATTGGACAATTCTTCCGGTGTACTACTTCATGATTGCGCATAGCTTTAAATCATGCCAGTCGTAATATTATAACATATTGCAAGTATCTAGAGTGCAATTATCCATAGTCTTCACATGACGAATTGACCCAAATCCGTGAGGACCAACTAGAAGAGAAGGAATGGTTTCTATGTCGAGTGGTTTCAAGCCCAATCCACAATCACAATGTTTCCATTTCCGACATCAATACAAATCTAATGTATCACATAATATCCAACAAGTCTTGCAACCAGTGGTCGTCCAACACAAAAAATTCAAAACAAATAAAACACATATGAATCAAGTCAATTTGATCGAAGGCAATAGGTTGAAAACTCCACAGACTGATAAACACAACCATATCTCACCAAACCAACGCTCGGTGCTTCTCACTTCTCGGAATTCTTTTCAAAGTTTCAACACAAGGAGCGATGTTGGAATCACAACGTACTCGATTGCTAGCTAGAATCGCAGCATAGTCCAAGTGATGTTGGAAAATCAGTCCAAGCGATGTTGGAATCGCAACATAGTCCAAGCAATGTTGAAATCATAGTAGCAATGTTGGAACAAAGAGAAACTACAATATATGCAAAGATAACTCTTCACCTCCTCTTAATGATCTTTTTATGGCAGGAACGTTCTCCTCTGTGAATGATGCACTGACATTTTCTGCAACTAGAAGATGCGGACAATGTAACTATTATGATAGTGGACAATGGACAACGTAATTGTAATGATAGTGTAACTGTGAGTATCATGGAAGGCGTTATATTATAGCGCCAATACAATGTCGTAAAAGAGAGCCACGGGGTATGGGGAAGCGGTATGGGAGGTGATATAACCAGCATTCAACATAAACTATGACTGTCAGATCATACAATAGTAATTGAGAGGTATATATATGCAGTGATGTTGTTCAATGTAACCAGGATTCAATAGGTAATATAACAGTGAAAGTAGGTTGGTAACACAGTGTTATATATTGTGACAAAAATTCATAACCTCACAGGAGGTAGAATTGATGTATGCAGGTTTAATATGTAACAACGATGCCACGAATGTAATAAATACCCCACGTTTTCATTTTGTAGGATATCATTCAACGCCAGGAGGCAATGGTGGCAACAGGAGTATGAAGAAGATAAGTACATCAATGGGGTAATTATCCCAGAATCTTGGGTATATAATAACAGGCCTAGTGGAAGATATAATGACGATTGCAAGGAATCGGCTATGGATTCAAATACAGTTGTTGTCAACCTCGATGTAACTTTAACCTCCACGAGTCCTGTGCAACAACACCTGGCGTAGTTAATGGAGCTCTCGGTGATCATCCACGCCCACTTCAATTGCATCGATATGATTTCTAGTGAAACCTATTATTGTATGACTACGAGCTTTGTGGCGAGAAATTAGCTGGACTTTTGTGTTATCATTTTCATTTACATAACTGTGATAGATATTTTCATATATCGTGTGTGTATCTCCCTCTAAAGATGCAACATCATTCTTATGAGCAACAAATTCTCGTACTGTGGATGGTTGGAACCGTTTAGACTGCAGTTAATTTATATGTTCAACTGTAACGGAATTGAGTAGGTGGAATATGGAACTGAGTGAAACACTGAGACTGAGAATGGAATGAATACCACGACTAATGCTAGCAACAAAGCAGTGTGTCAAAGAGTGTCCAGAATGGCAGAGCTACACTCCTGCAATGGCAGAGAGTGTTTTTGGAATCCATTGGAGTGAGGGAGTATGCATAGATTTCAGGGCATTAAAGTAAATGGATTGGACAGTAAATGATTTCATGCAAGAGCAGTTATGGAAGATGACAGCTACTACATAGTTGTGCCATTAGGTAGCTCAGGGGATAGAACAACCAGATTTTTAGGTAAAGAAGCATCCGGTGCAGAGAAGAACCAAAGTTTCAGTGAAGTAGTTTCAAAAGGCACAAAACCAATAAGGAGCAATGCTCAAATCTACAAAGGCCACAAAACAATGGCTCAAATTAATTACGCAGGGTAGGAATACACTTTCTTTGACACCATGTTAAACACACACATGGCAGAAAGAGTATGAAAGATAAAACATGAGAGTACATTTTTTTTATTAACAAAACATATACATTTATTGTACATGGTGTGACCATTGGGTTCCACATCCCAAGGCCTCCTGGAATTCATTTTTCTATTTGGCTTCCACATTAACCCTTAGAGGATTAAGTGTCCAACAGTATTTATGGATCATGTACACGTGTTCAATGGGCACTTGGAGTGGCCAATCTTTTGTTTTTCTACCTGCTCAAGTAAAGTACAAGCAAAATTCAAATAATTAGCCATTTGTTGGATTGGTTACACTGGATGGATCATTTCACATGATTATATATATGTTTTCAGTAGGTGGTGGTTATCATCGAGATTTGAATCCCAAGGTGAAGTCCTTAAGATCTCGATGGCCTATTTCCATAAGTAAGTTCAGTTAGTAGTCAATTTTAGATTTAAGTCAGTTTAGTGTGTCTGTCAGTTTTTAGTTTTGAGTTTGGTCTTTTTTATTTTGACTCCATGCCCAATGGATTAGGCTAGTTTTTCAACAATGTTCTTGACACCTCCTAAAGGAGCTTCCATCCCTAGTTGGAGCCAATTTTAGTGCATGTTAGTCATTTCAGTTACTAGTGATCAAATATGTTCTTTCAAAGTTTTTGCTAGGGTCTTAGGTCGATTTTTTATGGTTTCAGTAGGTCTTAAAATAAAAAAAAAAATTGATCCTTGGTTGGTGTGTCTAGGTGAGTGCTACTCCCTTAAATATTCATGGTTATCATCATTCATCATGGTCATGTCTTTTTGCAGGTGGTTTTGATGATGGATCAATTAAAATATCTTCACATGAGTTTTGTTCTAGGTTTTCAACTGTTTTGTCATCATTATGTCAAATTTAAGGAAAAATATTCATGTCACTTGTCCTAAGTCCTCATATGAAGGGAGTTAGCATCTTAGGAAGCTAATGAAATAAAGGTAAATGTAACTTTTCGGTTCATAAAGATATTGCTGCAATCACATCATTTTTGGTCTTAAGATGAAGTATGATGGCATGCCATGACATATGCCAAAAAAATGATTTTGAGTTTATAAAGGATCATTCAAATGTTCCTATCACTCATTTCAGCTGTATTTATCGCAAATTTATCATTGGATGCCATCCAAGTCATTTCAGCATCGAACTGCACCTTCCAAGGAGATTTTTCTCCTCCACGCTGCATTTTTGGCAGCCACGCTACATTTTGTCTAATTCATTGTGTTCTTCAGTTTTGGGAGCAAAGGGGCACCTACCAGGTTTTTCTTTTTAAAACAAAGGTTCTAACATCATTCATACAAGTAATTCAAAGCCTCTCAGTACCTCCTTTCATCAGTTGTTTATCATTTCAATGGGGAACTCTCTCCTAGGGCTCAAGCTAGGTTTTGTGGTTTAACACTCTTGTTTAGTTTGAAAATAGAAAACCCTAGTTCCCCACTCATTTTACCCTTTCCCCAAACTCAAAAAAATTTTCCCCATCCTTACTTCCCCTACTTACCTCATTACCAAAGTCTAATATCTAACCCTAGTCCTCACATTGCGTTTTTGGCGTAAATTAGGGTTAGGACTGCGTTTAAATTCCTACCACCTATCCCTACACTCTCTATGTGATTTTTCACTTCCATAAGCCTCCCCCTACATATAAATACCTCCTAAATCCGCCCCCCCCCCCCCCCTAATATTTTCCCATGCCCATTCCCCTCATTTCCTTTACTTTTCCCACAAAACCCTAGCCTATTGCTACACTTTTGACACTTTCTTAGGCTAGGACTGTTTTTTCCGCTTTTTTCACTCTTTCCCCTCACCCATTCTATAAAATTTCACTTCTCTACACCCCATAACATCTATCCCTACCCCCCTAAATTTTCCCAAGAATTTAGGAGCCCCCTAACCTCTTTATCTCCCTTCATTCCTAAAACTACCCAAATCCCCTGTTTTCTAGCACTAAACTCTAATTCCCTGTCCTAGTGAACTAGGGTTACATAATGGATGTAGAGACCACACCCACTGATTAGAGGAAGTATAAGGAGGGAAATTTACAGGTATGAACCCATTTCATCACATAGCATCATGCCTCCACCATTTCTCAAGAAATCATTCCAAGAGACAAATCAATTGCTGCACATAGGGATATTTTTCGTTAAAAGTATGTTTCTGACCAAATGGAGATGAATTTTACAAAGGTGAAAGAGGTTTTACTCAATCATAGACCAAGGAGAAAACACCTCCTTCATTTTATACATAGATATTATTATTTTGGAGAAATTCCCAAAATACAGTTGCTACAAGAGAGTTGCTGCACTTCTGGAGGGACCTTGGGAGAATGCAGTTTTCGCAGTCTTGGAGAGGCAATTTTCCATGATTAAGTACTCTATTGACAACTAGACATCCTAATATTTCGAATGATACCTAAATATTTTCATTTGGGACTTATGAAGGTAGCACAAAGTTCCCTGCAATATGTCCTTGTGTTTTGTTTCGTTTTTGCTACACTTCTAGGAGTAGTCTTGAGAAAATGCATTTTTCTCTGTCATGGATTGTCCAAATGACTTTCTTGATGAGTCAAAGGATAACTAGACATCCAAATATTTCCAATGAGCCCTCAAGATCCTGATTTGGATTAGGATAACCCCTCCAAAAGTCACTTTCAAGCTGCACACTATGTTTTTGCTAGTTTTCTACGTTTTTGCGTGGAAGTCACTTTTCTCAGTTTTCTCAGCTAGTTTTGAGTTTTCTTGATGTAATTACTTATGTTTTATGTAATTATTATTTGTTTAAGTCTATTTATTCTTTCTAGGGTAATAAAAGACTATATTCATGCTTTTAAATGTGTTCATTGTCAAATGGATCAGTTTAAGGCCAATTTCGGAGTTTGTTTTAACCTCCCTAGTCATTAGGATTTGTTGGAGAAATTTCTACAAATTGATTCTATACTGAGGATTTTGGCCCTTGAGATAGGGGAAAATTTTATTTGGTCTATTTTTATCTATTTTTCAGTCATATTTAGGGTTGGGCCTCAGAGGTTGGAACACTTGTAGCTTTTACTTCAACTCTTTATTCAAGAAATCAAAGGGGAAATTGCAACTATTATCTAGGAATTCATGTGCAGTGAGTTTGTGATGATGTATTTTCTTTGTTATAGTTTTATATGAATGATATACATCTCTCCTTTCCATACCTTATTTCTTCAGTTATTTTCTTTAAATGTTATAACCAGAATTATTTTCATGTAAGCTTTATTTTGATGGAAAAGTCATTTTGTGTAATTTTTCTTCTTAACTAATGAATTCATGGTGCACATTCTCATTAAGACATTCTTACTCTTTCAAACCCTACACTACACCAAAAAACCTTAAATCCATCACAAACGTATTGCTACCTCACTCCTCCATATATTTTTTATTGTAACCCTTTGATACTTTGACATAGCTACCTAGTTTCCATCCCTAATCCAGCATCAAAACCCTAAAAACTGAAAACCTACCTAAGCCTAGCAGACCTAGCCTAATTTTATTTTACATTCCAGTCAAACTTTATCTATGATTTCATAGAGAGAGCCTTCTCTAGTTTGGTAGGGCTAGCTACCAAACTTAAATCTTGGTTTGAGGTTACCTCCGTCGATCTCCTCCTTAGCCTAAGACATTGTGGAGGATAATAGGGTTGATTGACATGATTGAGCAAATAAATTCTTGTGACGATGGTGGTCTCTCCCATTCCCTGACATGCTCTCTCATCTTAACATTGTGAAGGGTCATAGATATTTGCAAATCCAAGACATGAAGTTAAGAAGACCTCAACGTCTACATGTGGTGGGAGCGGAGGTCGATTTAAGAACATATGTCTAGATTTTGAATTGGTGTCTTTAGCATCTAATGGAGCCTAACTTTATTGTCTCCAGGTTTGTTGCACTTGGAATGTATGGGACATACTTATACGCTTCCCTTCTCTACTTGAGGTTGGTGTATACAGTCTGGTATGTTATCTTTCTTATCTTGTATTCTAGGTTTGGGACTGCAATTCATGATACACCTCGTGTTTGGAGGGGAAAGAAGCAATGGCTAATTTAGAAATTTTTGTGACTGGAAATCTTGGCCTTATCGACTATGTTATGTCGATATCGATAATTTTTGACAACATTCTTTCCCACATGCACATGTTTACTAGTTTCTGGATATTTTTCATAATGTATCCTCTGCATGTTGATAATTGGTTTTCCCATTCTTAGCCTGAATGGTACTGAAAAATCTTGTGGTGAGAAAGGGTTTTGATTTTTTATCAGGGCCAAGTCTATGGAATCTAGGCTCAGAGGTGCATGGGGGTAACCATTCCTATTTAGGTGGTTCCTCATAATCTAGGAGGGTTCCTATTTATCTCTGTGTATTGGCTTGGGTGGTGGAATTTTGGAGTGGTGTAGTGTCATCTGACGTTTTTTTTTTTTTTTAGGTGGTTCTCTATATTGATTCCACTCCAGGTCTGCCTAAGCTGCTTCCCCCTCTAGCCTTTGTATAAAGGTTTGCTCTAAAGCACGGGAAGGTGTGAGAAGGCTTACGAAGGGTGGTCTGACTCTGTTTATTATGGTGAAGACTCCTCCTAGCAGTGGGGCCTCGACCCACTACGAAAAACACCGCAGGAACTAAGGTGGTAAAGGAAAAGAAATTGGCTCATCCTTTGGTTGGAATCCACATTAGTGGGTTAGGAAAATAAATGTTGAGGTTTTACAGACCACGGTTCAGGCATATTGCCAAGGACCCCGGCCAAGGTGAAGCAGCTGATTGTGACATGGGAGGTATAACTGAATTTGAAAGTCAAGCTCAAGCCAACGATAGAGGATTGGAGTGATATGATCCCTAACCCTAGTCATATCCACAGCCACCTCACTCTGTATAAATAGTTTGTCCATCTCTTTTGGCTTATGAAATGTATTGTGGCTAAAGAAATGGTTTCTTCCCTCAACACCGCAACAAATGTGGATTCAGATATGGGTATCATAAACATTTAGAAAGAGCTCTAGCTAAGTCAACTTCATTTGCAGCACCAAAATGCATACCTGGGCCACATCGAGTGACATATTCCATGTCTGCCACAATCTTAATTTCGAGGTTCAAGTGCAAAAGATCCTATTCGAGTGGATTCGCCAGATGAATAGCTACTGGAAATCATGTATGATAATTTTTTATTAAATTTTGTTGTTGTATATGTTAGGTAGCATTTATGTTTATATTTTTATGCTTACTAGTTGGTTTCCATATTATAGGTCTTATAAGTCCTGTCTAGACAGACTCACACTATTTATGTTTTGAATGGCTTATAATGTGATTCGGTGGCCATCAGACCTGGTTTCCCACTGGGCAGGTTGAGGCCACCAAACGATTTATATGATTGTAACCTGTCTGATGATTGAAATTAATTAATGGAAAAGTACTACTAAACTTGCAAAAAAAAAAATCTTAATATATTCATTATTTTTCAAAATAATGCACATACTATATAATTGATAGAGAGCTCTTTTTCTTATGTACATAAACACATACAAGATTATAGTTGGTTTAAATGTATGAGGAATAATTGGTGTTGCTTCTAAAATTAATTATAGGTGGCATTCTTTCTCTTCTCATAGCTCATTTAATTGGAATCTATAACTAAAACAAATGGTAGTATGACAATGCACAATATGCGAAATGATTTGAAGCCTAGTGTTAGAAAGAAATTATTATCATTCCCCTATTGTAATTACTTGTGGTAGTTGGAAGTTAAATTTAGTTTATCTAGTCTATAGGAATATTTTCACCATAGATGATAGTTGTTCTAACTATTAAAGATATATGTTTTCTAATGCATATCACATTGTGGTAAAGCTATGTTCCAAACTATAAGATTAAGTCTCTTGTAAAATGATTTATTAACAAGGTAAGTTTATCATAAAATAATTATATTTTCATTTGATTAAAAGGTGAAATGTAATTAGTGTAGATATGCAATAAGGAGAAGCAAGTGAGACATATTTGAACTACATTTATTACCAACACTAGCTAATTACATTTTACAACTAAAATTTCTTTGTAGCTATAATAAGAGATGTCATATTCACAAAATTTGTAATAAAAACAAAAAGTCAAAATGCCTTGTTAAGTAGGTTGCACCAGGAGTGGTCATCAATTGTAATAAAACAAGGAATAATAGTGATGATTTTCTTCATAATAATATAGGCACCAACTTCAATCATTGAACCAGAAAAGAGGTAATATTTAAATAGATCCAACCATTTCGAGTCTATAAACCATGAATATAAGAATGTGAAACCAACTAGATTGGTTTTTAATGACCTCCAATTTAATAGTTATGGGAGCATAAATGTTACCTTGTTTGTATATATGTTGAAGTCGGGAAATCTAATTATAGGCTTGAATCTCACAAATTCCAAATCTAGTAAGAGAAATACTACAAGTTCTTGGTCTTATAAATAATTTTGCAGGTTATCACTTAAATGATATATGGACAACTTATATTTGCATTGATGATTCATGTCATCACAAGCTTATAGACATATTTAGGTTATGTTAAATTTATCATATAAATGTTAAGTAAGTTAAAGTATTATACAACTTTAGTAGAAGCTATAGCTATACAACAACAACAAAAATAGTATAATCTTGAGGAGAATAATATATTATTATTTGAAGAACATAGTACCCTTCTACTTTCATTTTCTAAAAGAATGTTTCGTATCAAAGTAGATGGTTTTGCTTCTCCTTTGGTTAGTCAACTACCTTGCAAAATCCTAATTAGACACACCATCATTTTAGAGTTGTTGGTATATATGCATTTGCACACTTATTCTCTAGCCAAATGCACCAAAATAGATGACATGATTTGCTGATTTGTTACTTTGTTGTGTTTAGGCCACCACTACCTCCACTAATTGACCACCAATTCATAATTTTTTTGTATTAAATACATTGAGTGACAACTCAATTGCTAATCGTTAATGAATTAAAAGCAAACCTAATTGTAGCACCAATATTTTACAACCTAGAACTTGTGTCAAATGATGCCCACATTAAACACTTTTTATTTTATTCTTTATATTAAGGTATATTTGTAGCTGGATTCCTCCTAGTATGAAGACATATTGCTTCATCTTATAGTAATAATTCATATGTTTGTGGTGTGAAGGAACTCTTAATACACATTCAAAATAGAAGCACATATTTTTGAAAGTAATGCATAAGAATTAGAACCAATAATACACATTAATTTTAATCTGCTTCATTAAACTGAGTATCAAGCAAAACTATTAAGATGATTGAGATTCCTTATCTAATTTAAAAGAAAAAATTCTACTTTAAAGTTTTAAGGTTGAGCTATATATTATATATATATATATATATATATATATATATATATATATATTATTATATTATATATATATTATACAAAGAAAATATCTTTTAGCGGAGGTTTTTGCGGAAGTCCCTATAAAAATAGCCCCAAAATACGTTTCTAGCGGAGGTCACTAACAGATGTAGGCAGGTAGATGTTTTAGCCGATGTTTTTTTGGTGGTGCATCTATAATATACAAACACACCGGTGTAGGAAAAATTTTAAGGATGGAAATTTATCTTAAAATTTAGAAACCTTGGCTAATCTTATAACTAGTCCCAAACATGCAAACTATAAAATGTTTAGCGATATGTTTGTAAAAATATTCAAATTTATACTGATTTTAACTAGCCTCTATAAAAATTTGGCAATTTTAAGGTAAAATAATTTTATGAATAAAATTTAGGCAAATCATTTTTAGGAAAAATCGAAATTGGAAAATCATTTTTTGGAAAAAATATGGAAAATTAGTCCACCAGTGAATATTAGCCCCTAAAATTTTCCCTGCATCAGTGATTTACTATCCATACAAACATTGGTGTTGAATAGAACATGGTGCACCATGGAATATTTATTTTTATAAAATAAAAAAACATGGTGTGCTAAACAACAAAACACAACGACGCTTGAATAATTGATAGCGCTGGACAAAGGCTAAGTTTTAAAAATTGTTGGTGCTATATACACCCGAAACGCCGATTCCCTTTTGTAGTAAAATTCCTCGGTGCATAGCTAGAAGGAGCACCGCTATATTTTTAAAATTTAAAAAAAATGTGGTGTTATATTCCAACGAAGCATCAATGTTGTTAATGTACTAAAACACCCCGGGGCATCTTCAAAAGAGCACTGTTAGGCATTTTATTTTTATTTTTTTTAAATGTGATGCTATAGTCCAACAAAGCACTGGTGCAGTACCTATATTAAAATTTTCTGGGGGCGTATTAAAAAATAACCATTATAGGTTTTTAAATTTAAAAAAGTGGTTCTCTTGGATGCTTGATGCACTGATGCGGTTATAATAACTCACCGAAGGAGGGTTAAATAAAAAAAACCCTCCCCATCATAAATTCCAATCTACAATCTACAATGCTAAAGAGTTGTGAATCACCAGTGCCACTCTTGCCTCATGCAAGCACCCTAATGTCGGTGCTTCTCTTTCTCACCATCTTTCTATACCGTGCTCAGTGTGTGGCTTTCCAATTTTCTCAAATGGCAGTGATTTTTATTTTATTAACTACATGTCTGCAATGCCTCCCCGATGAGAAAATATCCAGGTAATTTCTATGTTTCTCTTTAATTTAATATTTTAGCAAATTAGAAATGCAAATTAGCTTAAAAAATCCACTTATTTTTGAAAAAAAAAAAAATCCCTTCGCGGTGCACTCAATATGTTTAGTTCACACCGATAGCAGTGCACCCTATAAATTTACAGGGTGCACTGTAGTTCGGTGTGTGAACATAACGCACCAATATTGTTGTAGTGAATTTTGTAAATTAAAATTCACTGGGAAAGTTATAAATTGTATTTTGGTGCATACATTTTTAGGTTATGCACAGTGCATTTATATTTACCCAATGCACCACAAAAAAAAATTAAAAAATATATCTCAGTGTGTTCGATAAATTGAGCCTTCTATTCAGGTGTGACAAGTTTATATATGTGCATCGATGCATGAGTTAGATGACTTTGATGAAAATTTAAATATGTGAACCAACAGCGATGCGTCTTACATATGTGTGCACCAATGCCAGTATGGTTGTGTTAGATAGCACACTAAAGACAATGCATTACTATTTTTTTGGGTGCATTAGGGATTTTTTTTTTAATTGAAATTTATGTTTCCATATTTATAAATACATTTTTCATCTAATAAAAAAAATATTGTATTTTATGTATGAGTGTGATGTATTTTATATGTCAATCATGTAGAAGAGACGTTAACATATGGAGTAGGAGCAAATGGCAGACCAATACAATTGGCCTAAGCATGGGAGGCCAGAGATATGGAGAGGGATTTATACCCTCACCCTATTAGCGTAGTGACTCGAGACCTCCTAAGGAATGTAGGCCTCCTTAAGTACTATGAGGAGGCTACATCCCTCAAGGTGAACTTTGTCTTGGAGGATTTGATCCTTTGGTGGAGTGTCTGAGAGCAGGGTTTCCATGTCGGTCTTGAGGCACGATATAGGCCCTCTAAGGAGGACATATAATTTATCGCTAGCCTATCTAGGAGAGGGGATGATTTTCCCCACTTCCTTAATGTCCCCCATGGGGTTGTAGCATAGAGTCAGCTTTTGAAATCTCAAAGATATGTTGGGCCTCATGCAATCCATCCAACATATTTTTAGGTGTGCAATGGACAACTATAGATTTTGTCTTTTGCTACACAGCAACTTAGTTGCCTCCCGTTATTAGTCACAACCATTGCACAACTTATTAGTAATGGGAAGTGAATAACTTACCCTCATTTGTATTATGTCGATTATTTGATTTAGGAACCATGATGTATCAGATGGTCTGCCATTTTTTGAGGAAGATTTGTATGGATTTATATAGATGTTGTGTGACAATACATGGGAGGGCGAGATTCCTTTTCACTTCATTTTTTTTTATAGGTTTCCAAAGACGAGGGCAACATTTTACCTTCACCCTCCTAGGCCGATTACTAATTTTTGTATGTGCATGTGGGGCTAGATGATGCCCAAGAGGGATCTGTTGGAGTATGCAACCAGGATTTTTGTCCAGGTGCTAATGCTACTAGCCAATGAGTTTGACCATGTGTTTATCTTGTTGTCATTTCCATATGTTGGGATTGATTGAAGACAATGCCACAACATCCTCTTCACACTAGCTAAGCCTCCAGATGATAGAGTTAATATTAGTTTTTCTTTAAATTAATCTAGTTTCATTTTATTATTTTAATTAATTAGAATAAAATTTATTCTAACATGTTATTTATCTTGTTTTATTAAATTATTTAATGAAATTATCTAATTATTGTTGTCTAATATATATTTTATAGACATCAACACTTTTTATGGGCACATTCATCCTCCCCCACTGAATGGAGGAGATGAGGAGATGGGTGAGGCCCAAGAGGGTGAGACACATCCTTAGGGGGTTGTGGGCATCCGAGCCCATAGGGTTGGTTTGATATTTGGAATGGACTACTGTGACATATTGGCTAGAGTTTTAGTTGAGGAGGGAGTCCACCCTATAAGGGCTCAAGAAATCAACATATATCCTAGGTTCATGGATCTGTAGAGGGACTATTCGCGTGAGATGATGTATCTTTTATACATCATATCATCGAAGCTAGTAGGCTACTAGTAGCGATGATGGATGCAAAACATCCATCAAAAGATACGTCAGAGGAGGGTGGTGATCATGATGTGTTTGGTATTACTACACCATCGGATCATGGTCAAGGTGTCGGTGATCCTTCTGGTATTACAACTCCTCTGTAGTTTCTTATGATCGGATGTCATGGCTAGAAGATGTACCTCATGTTTCTCCTGACAGAGCAGACCAACCACCTCCTCCTCCACCTCAGAGTTTGACAGATGTTGACGAACTAGTTGACCATTCATTTTCTTCTCCTACAAACCAATCACCTCCTCCCGCACTCAAAATTCAACAAACATTGAGTTAGTAATTAACCATCCATCGTCCTCTGCTGCAGACCAGGTTGGCACTACTACATCTGTTGTATCAGATATTTGATTGTCGTTATTTGACTTGATGTATTTATTTGACGTGTTTGTATATATATCTATATGGTGCATCCTTTTTGTTCATGTTTATGTACTTAATTTATATGTTGGTGTTGATATGTGTATTGTTAGGTCATGTTATATATGTTCATTTAATGTTCTTGAAAATAATTGTGTATGTGATAGTAGTTATATGACATGATATGTATATTAATTTGAGGATGTGTGTGGTGATGATGTTAGATTACAATATTTGTGTTTTGTTAGATGTGATCACGATGACAATGCCATGTTAGATTATTAGATTTGTGTGCTAGCTAATGACTTTTATATGTGGTAGAGGTGTACATAATTAGATGATGATAGTGAATTTGAATGTGTATCTTAAATGATGTTTATATTTGTTATATGGTTATCATCATGATGTTTATTTTTATGGAACAATATTTATTATAGATTATGTATTGGAGAACTTATATGAAACTTGTATATATTAAATTGCATGCAAAATGACTTACCTTAGAAAAATGCAAGGACATTTTTTTAAATTACAAAGTTTAATATGGTTGAAACTATGATTGTAAACTTACGATAAATATTTTTCTATTGCTTAGATTATTCGTTCATTTTCATTCTAACTTAATTAGTAAAATATTTCAATAATCACAAGGAAAAAATAATTAAAGGTAAAATAATTTAGTTAGTTATTAATAAGATGAAAATATGTAACTCATTTCAATTTTTAATATAAACTATTAATATTAATAATTATTCAAAATACAATTTAATGAATTCAATATTAGTTTATAAAAATTCAATTTATTGTTCAAATTGAAAAACTTAAGTCAAATTTTTTTATAATTATTTAGATTTAATATAACTTAAATATTATATTTTTTATAAAATTTACTTTATTACTAAAGTGATGCGATTTTCAAACAAATGAAGTTTAATATTTATAGCAACACTAACCAATTTAAATTTCTTTCTCTAAAGATGAGGATCAAGAAATGTAAAATAAGGCTTGTGAACTGAAGTTACTTGTAGTTGGGGATTTGCTCTATTGGAAGTTCTCCCTTGAAGAGGCAAGTGAACGTTTTTCTTGTAATAAAGATATAACATTTGGTGTTATTTTGGTTCTTTATTTGCTATTGTATTGGTTTAAAATTAACTCTTATTAATAATAAATATGAGTTAAATAATACAAAAAACATACTAAATTAGATTTAAACATTTGACAAATAATAAATTTGATTATTTCTTAATGAACAACTCAAGAAATATTATTTTTTCCACATACTTATCACAGGATAGTCACTAAAATTCATGTTTTCAAATTTCTCCTAGCTAATATTACATCATGTTCACAATGATAAAGACATGTCTACTTTAGATTATTTACTTTTAAATACATAAAAATAGATATTTATTTTACATAATCTAAATAGGAAATAAAAATGCTTCACCAAGTCTATTTGAAAGTCAAACAAATGCCTCTTAATCACCATCGCATTATTTATCAATTATTTTTTAGCCATAAAGTATTTATTAATTCAACTTTTATTTTTAATTATCATTGAAAATAAAATTGAAAATTGTTTCATTATCCACGAAGAAAAAATTAAAACCTCTCATGCATCCATGTAAACCCATTTGTTTCTCTTATGGTCCATAAACAAGATGTAATAAACTTTTTATACATACATAAGACCTCCTTTTAGTTTACATAACGTTGCAATAACTGTAATTTAAATATAGTAAACATGTCTTTATCTTTCATGTCAACAATTTAAGCTTACATATTAATACACAATTTTTTCGTTATTAAAGTCTCATAGATTATCACTACATGATTTATATTGATTTTTAACTAAACACGAAGAAGAAACATGTGAACTGATTTATAAACCAATAAGTATCTAAATCAAGACTAAATCTTCAATGTTGTTTCTAAATTCACTATTTTCTCATTTTGGTTATATTCTTCTCATTTTCCTATTTGAGAAGGATTGCGACCTTGAATCCTTATTGTCATAGATATTGTACACAATTGCAAATACTTAGATTTAAGTGTAAAAATGTTTCCACTGCAAAAAATCATGTAAGTACGTTTCTAAGTATTACCAATTATATAAAATGACAACAAGAAGAATAAAAGAAAAAAATAATTAGTGAAATACAAAAAACAAAAACATACAACAATAGTATAAATGATTAAATAACACAAGGACATATCGCTCTTTTTTGTCATCACTCTGATTATCTTCCTCGTGTGGCATGATAAAACTATTGTTCTCGAAAATATGTTTTGATCTAGGGTTGTGTCTTAATACGAATGCACCAATCCCTATCCAACACATCTAGGTAAAAACACCTGGTTGCAGTGTTTTGGGAAAACATAAGGCTCCCTATATACATGTTGCATTTTTCTAGAGTTCATAGATATCATCCCACTATCGCAATCTTCCTTTACATTATTCTGATCAAAGGTGTCCCACCACTTGCACCTAAAAATAACAAATTGGAATGAAAATAAGTCTACTTGAATGATCTCTTGTATCTTTCCAATGTAACATAATGTCTCCTCCAATAGGTTTTGATTGTGGTGTATAACATGATTAGATTTGTTGAACTCCACTTCCACTCCACAGTCTTGTGTCATGCATCCATCATTAACATCCTCCATGCAAAAATGATTTCCATATGACCACATAGATGGTAACAAATGCACCTATAAAAAAGTGAAAAAATCACAGTGTCATGTTTCTAATAACTTGAACATAATTAAAAATATAAAATATATATAGATGTTACAATTCAAAGGTGCAATATGAAGTTAAAAATGTACAAAAACATATTATAATTACCAAGTTGTTGCACGCAATCCCTATGTTTAGTGCATCCTCTTCATCACGCGGGTAATGACTAAATGCACCATATTTCTCTCTGACTTGATCATCAACCCAACTATTAGGGCATGTCATTGGCATATTTTCTTTTAAATGATTGGGGTAAGGCACAATTCTACCATTCAACCATTTGAATTCTTTCCTACCACTACCCCAATTCCTCCTCTTTTGTTCATTGAATGCGACCTGCAATTGTGGCGCTTCAATATTGTAAAGAATACTTTTTTTTTATGGATTCAATTTCTAAATTCACTCATGAAATCAAACCAACACATATATATAGTACCTATGAGATCAAAATATGCATTAATATGAATTTCAATTTGAATAATTACTGTGTGGAAATTTTACAAATGATAAGCCACCTACTCTTTATCATGCACCTCTTTCCATTCGTTTCGAGAATCACCCTTTCTCTTTTGTCTTCATCCATTTTGTCTTCCCAAATCACCTCACCTGGTGTGTTTTTGATATACTTGATGTACTCACTAGCATAATAGAAAGACTCATACGATGTATATCCCTTTTCCATAGACCCCATGGGTTTTTCCCTTTGTCGAAAAAACATTTCAATTTCTTTATGTACCTCTCTAAGAAGAACATCCAACGACAAGAAACCACCCCAAATAATTCATCCTGATCTACTACATGAATTAGAATATGAGCCTGTAATTCCATGAAACTCATTGGCAGTTCCTTCTCAAACATCCAAACAATTTCAGTTGTCTCTTGATGCCACCATGGAATGCTAGCCATATGAATCACCTTTGATGTGATTCAACATACAAATGCAGATAATTTGGATATGGCACGCCATAGGTCTTGGGGGGAGTAATGGTTCACACACCCACTCATGAGCAAAAGATAATGACATTGCATAGTAAATAGTATATTAAACAAAAATTAACTATAAAATATCCCATTGCATAAAAATAAAAATAAAACATGTTTTTGAGATACATACTCTTAGAAATTTCAAATGGTCATGCG
Organism: Pinus taeda; assembly: GCA_000404065.3. NCBI lineage: Eukaryota > Viridiplantae > Streptophyta > Pinopsida > Pinales > Pinaceae > Pinus > Pinus taeda. Next base: position 51,944 of record APFE030573534.1, on the reverse strand, counting down.
ATTTCAATCTTGATAAACTATCGTCCACAATGAAGCAACATCATAGCACCCTCACACTCATTATAACTTCCTCTTCCAAATAAATATTATCTTTCTTTAACATTCATGGGACATTCCCTTCTTTGAAAGACCAAGTGGGACCAACCTTTCCTCTAGTTTGTTGTCTTGGCCAATGTTTCTTTTTATTTTTTGAAGAAATAAGATCTCTCTTAATGACCAATGTGTCACTTTATTTCAATGATATGTGCCTCCATAAATAAGATGAAACATTTTTAAATATATGCATGTGATCTAGTAAGTGGGAAACCTTAAGATGCTCCCAATATGGGAGCTCATAAAATAAATATTTCCTTTTCATCCCAATGGGAAATTTCTCAATGTAGGTGTCGAAGAATTCTATATCATCGAACATAGGCTCCCCATTTGAATCAAGAATTTATGCGAACTCCTTCTCCTTATCTCTCTCATATGATCTAAGACATTCAGTGTTGGCATTATGATACATATGTTGTACTTGATGGTAACCCACTCATCTCAGATGATAAATTATAGTGCAGCAAAGTTATTTTCTAATTCCGGAGGTGCTCAGATCAAAAGATGCGGTCATCAGCAGGTTGCAGGAGAACCGTTGAAAAGGTGCGGATATGTTCGCAAGTCTCCCGCACAAAAGGTGTGAACCAAAAGTTTATGCACTTTCATGCAGAGAAAAGTTCCTTTCATGCAGAGAAAAGTTCACGCACTTTCATGCAGAGAAAAGTTCACGCACTTTCATGCAGAGAAAAGTTCCTTTCATGCAGAGAAAAGTTCATGCATTTATGCAGAGAAAAGTTCACGACTTTCATGTAGGGAAAGTTCCTTTCATGCAGAGAAAAGTTCACGCACTTTCATGCAAAGAAAAGTTCACGCACTTTCATGCAGAGAAAAGCGCACACACATGGGAAATCTTATGGTTGGTTCATGGTATTAGTCCGACAGTTTTTGATCCTATGTTTTTGGTCCGTGATATTGCATCCAAAAGAATTGAACCCAAGTATTTGGTCCGTGGTATTGTTTCTCAATGGTTTTGGTCCATGGTTTTGAGTGAGGCCTAACCTATAAAAGGGAAAGGAGATCATTTGGCTAAACAAAAGTGTTGAAAATCTTAAGAAGAGCAAGATCTAAATTTCTGATAATCAATTGGTGAGATATAGTTGAATCTGAATCAAGGAGAAACTGGAGCATTATAATTCAGATCTACTGAAGAGTTGGGACCCCTTTGACACATGAACAAATCTGTGATTTTGAAATTTTGGGGTATGTTTGAGAACTGATAAATTGTCTAAATCTAGAGGTGCACAGGAGCGATAACGGTGCAGTGCGGAGGTGCACAGAACCAAAGAAGAAGCAGGTGTGGAGGTGCGTAATTGAATCAATGAAGCAAGTGCGGAGTTGCACAGACCCATAATGGCAGAAGTGTAGATATCCGCAGGTTTCCTTTGGTGAAGTTGTGGACCTTTCCTTAAATATATTTTAGCTATATTTTATCTGTTTCTACAAAGATCTGGGTTAAATTGGTGTCTGGTTACTGGTGTTATTTTCTGGTTACTACATTTTGAGGAGTTATTTGTTTAAAGGAGATTGGGTGATGCACATGTACATGATGTTTTGGATCCAGTTTGAAAATTGATGAAACGTGGTCCCTGGAAGGAAAGAGAAGGTAGTAGACTTTTGTAGGTCAGCACCTACACACTAGTATTTCAGCTAGTACAAGAGCTAAAGGGGTTGTAGCTCCCTTCCAGAAGCTGGAAAACGAGAGAGGGTTGTAGCTCTCTGCAGGTTGCAGCCTGCATACTAGTAAAAGACCACACCAGTACAAAATCATTGTAAGAAGAAGTTTCTAATTAAAAGAAGATAGAGACATATTGCAGCAGGTGGTTTTCACCCACATTGGGTTTCCACCTTACATCTTGTGTTCCTTGGTGTGACTGCCTATTTTGTGTTCCTGCTCATTATTCTATGGTTCTCACATACAGATTAATGAAAAACATCTGAAGAATAGATTAAATTATAGGTTTGGAAGGTATATGCAAGTTTCAATTGTTAGATATGAAAATATTTTTATAAATTGATAAGAGTTTAATAACACTGATTCACACCCCCCCCCCTCTCAGTATTATTTCTAACATTAATTTGATGTCATTGTTGTAGGAATTTGGGTTCTCTCTAGTTTACCATTGAAAGAGGATGTTGCTATTTTGTAAGAGTGTTCTTCTGGGAGGAATACCCTAGAGCAGTCAGACACTAACTTCCATAGGTGGTCAAATCGCCTAGTTGATAGGTCACTAGATTAGACATAAATTAAGGTCCATGCCTCTAAATTAAACATAAATTAAGGCCTATGATCATCCTTCAGAACATTAAACCTCTCTTTTTACATTAGATAATGTATTTTTAACTTTAATATATTCATTAGGAAGGTTTATGAATAATTTCATATTTGTGCCTAATATTGTTTATTTTTATGAATATTATGAGAATATTGGGCAAATTATGAAGATTTGGAGGAGGAGATAATTTAGGGACTTTCTCCCTACTACAGGAGGATCACTATTAAATAATAAATCAAAATTATATTATGGAATTATGGCATATATTGTGGAACTCCAAGGATTGAGAAAATCTAGGAATGTGTTCCCTGCCATTTAATGAAGATTCCTAGCATTGAGAACCAGATCCACTAATCAAGGGATTTTGGTGGGGAATGATTCCTAATCATCTTGTATAAGTACCAAGTCTACTTTTCCTCTAGATATATATTTTGATTAGTCTTCTTCTGGAGAGAACTCGTATTTTTGCAACTCCATTGTATTTTCTTGTAGCGATGTAATTGTATTGATGAAAATAATGAAGATTGGTGTCATGTTCAACTTCTAAATATTATTCCACTCCATAGGTCTCTGAGTTTCCTTGGTCTTGGCCATCCTAGGAGCCTTAGAACCTTTTTGTATCATTCTCTTTCCTTCTTTTCACTTCTTATTCACATGCATCTCCTATTTTTATTTCTTTCTATTTTTGCATTTAGTATTAATGATTTCCTGTTGTAGGATTGGTTTAAATGGTTGATGTAAGTTCTTTTACAAGATCAAAAGCATCATTTAATCCTTGGAAAATATTTGGAAGGCCATAGTAATCATTGAGCTACTTGGGTTAGTCTTCTTATTCCCAAATCTAGATTTCTAGAACTCCTTTGTAGCAACTAGCACTAAATGTCTACTAGTTTTTAGAGCATTCTAACGAGCTTCAATCAAGTTTATTCCACTTTTATTAGATCAAAAAAACATTATATTTAATAACAAAATTTACCCCATTTAATTTTCACTTGATTAGGTTAGGCATTTGATGGATTTACTAGCTCACTAGTTCTCAAATGTTTTATTTTTAGACTAGTAATTTTCTGTTATTTTTTAGCATGGGTTAACAAAGGTATTTTTGGGTGATTCCACTTGAAATGGAGATGTAATACATCCTAGTCAATAACAAAAATTTTCCCATCCAATTTGGATTTGATTTTCTTGGCCATTCAATGAATTATAATTTTGTATAGTAAATATGTAACATCCTGTAGTAAAACAGGGGATCTCATAGGAGAACTGGTACATCCTGTAGTGGCATGTTTTGAGCCCGAATTGAGAAACATCATCATTAAAACTAGTATTAGGCCTCTACTTGACCTCCATGACATCAATACCATTTTAACCCTCTTCCTCCATACCTGTCTCCCATACCAAAGAACAAGTGAGGATTAACATTTTAATTTATAAAACAAAAAGACTAAAAAATGAGTTCTTTTATATTCACACATGCACATAATAGTTAATACTCCCTAGATCATACTCCATGCTCAGTTATTTTAAATCATCACATTGATAAATAGGGTTAAGTTAGGCTTCTTTTACATTTAGTTCATGATCTTTATGCAATTAGAATTTCTTTCCTTGTACTTTATTTCTTGCAATAGGTTAAGGTTTCCATTTCGAGCATTTTGTTTTCTGCAATTAGTTTAAAATTTGGTTACAATACATGCACACGATTACATCATGACAGGAAAGGAAGGACACATTGGATAATGCACATATAGTGTCGATACCTCTTCAGTTTGTACAAACCCTGGGTTGATAATTAAAGTCAGTAACCTTGGGAGTTGCAACATTCTTGTTGCAATACCGAGGCTCATGACCTTTTGGTGTCGTTGCCGGGGAGGTATCAAAGTATGAATTGTTTTCTTCCCTAGTTGATTCATTTCTTTTTACTTTGTACAAAAAAACAAATAAAAAATTGCATTAGGCATATTTAATTTCAAAAGTAGAAAACTGCACTGCATTATAGTTTTTATTCAATCATAAAAACAAAAAAAATCTCTAAGACCAACCCACCCACCCCCACTTGATCACGTGGTGCAGTAAGAGCCACATCACCATTCACATTTTTAGGTAGAAGAATAAGATGGAAAAAAATGTAGAAAAAATAGATGAAGATGATGACAATGAGGAAGATCCTCATAGATTTCCCATTCAAAATACTAATGGTAGTGTGCACATGAAGAACATCCATCCATCTTTTCTTCCAAAATTTCATGGTCTAAGGTCAGAGGATCCGGAAACCTTTCTCTTTGAATTTGAAATTGTTTGTATATATTATGGTTACTTATTAAAAACTGAAAAACTAAGATTGTTTCCAGCAACACTGAAGGATAGAGCTCTTAAATGGTTCATGAGTTTAGGGACTTATTCAATAAGATCATGGAGTAAGATGCAAACGATATTTATAAAAAAATATAAAGATCATGATCTTAAAGAAGAAATATTTAGAATGAAACAAAAAGAAGATGAGAGTCTAGAGGATCTAATAGAGAGGTTCATGTATAATGTTAAGAGGGAAAAACTACATCATTTAAGATCTGACACACTAAAAACCCTCTTTCTTAGAACAATTAGGGATGAGTGGATTGATCTCCTTGATCTCATGATTAAAGGGGACGTATACCAATTATCATTTGAAGAAATTTGTGAAACATGAAAACACATATCAAGAGGATGACCCAAAATCTTTTTCTTATAGATGTGTTAAAGAATTACATGCATAAATTTTATCTTAATAGACAAAACTTAATGTGCACATGAGACAAGAGGATAAACACATAATGCATGAAATAAGACAAAAAGACTTGATAACGAAGTTTGTCCAACTTGGACTACGTCTCCGGGCCCTACTTGATTAATGGGGAGGCCTTTATTCATTAAGTGGCATGAAAAAGAAGAGTACACGCATCAGTTACAAAAAAGAGTTTTATACTGAAAAGTGGCCGAAAAATGTAGAACTTTGATGGAGAAATGAACAATGCCATTTCGTTCGTGGTGTTGAGAAGTGCTGAAACCATATAAAATTTGTCAAATTTTGACAAAATGAAATTTCACCCCTCCTACAAAATTCTGCCTCAAACCGCATGTACTGCCTCCTCTCTTGAGCACATTGAAAACTACGTTTTAAATAAAAATTGGTGGTGGATTTTCCCAAATTGTGGTTAGCTAAGTTGGTTAGGTCTGATTAATATGGAGGAGGTTGGGCAGTCAAACCCTGCCCCCTCCTTTTTACATACATTACAACAACAACAAAAAATCAAAATTAAACTTTTGGTTGGGCCAGGCCCGCCCACCATACCTTCCCTCGTCGATCAGTTTCTGTTTGGAAATTTCCTCAGTTCTATTGAATATGTTGTTGGGGCATTGAATGGGTTGGGTCCATGCCCCAAGGGCTGGCCCACCCAACTTTGCTACCATTCATGCAAGGTTTCAACAGTGTGTGGGAGGGGCCGAGGGTCGTGGCGGGGTTAGTGGACCCCACCCCCCCTTTTTGTATTTTTTTTGTTATAATAACAAAATGGTGCAATTTTGGAAATTCAGTTTTGGACCGAAGGATTATTTTTAACTAGGCCATGATTTCACCCAGAATCTGGCCAGAGTTGTCCGAATTCTGTCTATCGGAAAAGTGCAAATTGTGTCCTCATTAAACCTACCTAGTCATCAAAAGTCAACCCAACTTTGATTGCTTCTATCTCCTTCATTCAGACTCAGATTGGAGTTCCATTCACAACGTTGGAATCAGGGCGACGATCATTTTGATTTGATTTCAAGTTAATTGCCTTTCCACCACTTTGAAATTTGAGCTTTTTTCATGCCATTGTGTCTGAAGATCCACCTAGATCAATCCTCCCCATTAAGGAGCTTTTGGACTGCCAAAAGCTTTATCAATCAATTGGCAAGTGAGGGAATTGTTCCCTCACACTTTCCTTCTCCAGCCATTTTGCCTTGCTATGGTGCATCCCCTTGAAATCAACTCGAAGGTATTCCACATCTCCTCGTCATTAAGTCCTGGTTCTTTTGTCAAGGATGATGTCTTCAGGTAACTCATCGAGATACTCTAGTGAAAAATCATCAACTATAGGAACTGTGCCCACCTTCTCAGTGTCCATAATCAATGGTGGCTCATACAGCTTTAAGTTCTCCACATTCACTAAAGAGTACATCTACATATACATCGGAAAATCATTGTTTCCAATCTTCTCCAAAATGGTGAATGGATCATACCAGATTGATCACAACTTCTTCCCTTCTCCCTTCATCATGTCCTTGCTGATATGGAACCACACTTTGTCGCCCACTTGAAATTGATGCTCGACTCATTGTTTGTCATGTCGAGCCTTATAACGGGCTTGAATTTTCTCCAATTGCTCCTGTATTGCTTGGTGAATCAACTGGATCTATTGGATGAACTGTTGTGCTTTGTCCCTATCATTACGTCTACTGGAGTCATATTCCCTTCCAAAGACCATATTAAAAGGGTCCTTTGGCAGGTAACCAAAACATGTCTCAAATGGTGAATGTTGTGTAGATTAGTGCACTACTCGGTTGTAGGAATGCTACACATATGGAAGATGCTCATCCCATAACTTAGGATGTTTCCCACAATAGCCTTGCAACAAATGTACCGCAGTGAAATTGACAACCTTTGTCTGTCCATCAGTTTGTGGATGAAATTTCATGCTTCTTTTCAACTTGGTGTCCATAATCTTCCTCGAGCTAGTCCAAAACACTCCGAGAAAGCGAGAGTCCCAATCTGATACAATCAATGTGGGCAACCCAAAATGGACCCAAACATGCTGAAAGAAAATATGAGCAGTCTGCTTTGTGGTGAGCTGCTTTTTACAAGGCATTAAAATACACATCTTACTAAAATGATCAACGACGACATACAAATAGTCGTCAATTTTTCTAGACAAAGGAAAAGCTCCTACAAAATCCATCGACACACTTTCCCATGGATGACTCATAATAGGGAGTGGTGTGTAGAGCTCGAGTTTTCTATTAGAGGGCTTTGAAACAGAACACATCACACAACCCTTTACATAGCAAGTCACAATGTTCTTCATATGAGGCCAAAAACAAAATCTTTGTACATGACACAAAGTTTTGAACATCCTGACCTCTGCCTTGCCTTAAGTATTGCCAATCAATTAAGGCTTTTTGTTTGTAACCCAAGGGATAGAATCATTCCTTTAATGCAAAAATGAAACTACACCACATCCAATATAAACCCACAAAAATAACGATATTGGGACAATAAGGGCACAACAATATTAATAAGGGATACAACTACAATAGTAATGGGGTAATCACTAGTATTATAGGGACCTAACATGCCCCTCTCCTTCAAAAAAGTGTTGTCCTCAATGCTTGAATAGTTATGGATTCTTCTGTATAAAACTCTCATCCTCCCATGTGGAATCTTCAGCGGATAAGTTCTTCCACTTGATGAGATACTCCGAAATTGATCGATTTCATAGCTGTCGAGTTCTTGTTTCTATGACTTCTTCTAGTTCCAGTATGATTTTTCCTTCCTCATCAAGTTCTGGAAATATTGTTTCCACTGGGAGCTTGTCGCTTATAAACTTCTTTAAACATGAAACATGGAAAACTAGGTGCACTCGAGAAGCTGTAGGAAGCTCCAATTTGTATGCCATAGTACCAATCTTTTGCAACACTTTGTACAGACCATAATACTTTGGTGATAATTTATTATCCTTATTAGCTTACTTTAGGGACATTTGTTTATATGGTTGTAGCCATAGGAATACCCAATCACCTACATCAAAACTTCGTTCACTGCGGTGCTGATCTCCTTATTGTTTCATTGTATTCTGTGCCAACACGAGGTTATCCTTTAAGAGTTGGAGGACTTGTTGTTGATGTTCAATGTGATGTTCCACTGCTTGAACCTTAGAGTTTTCTCTTAAATATGATGTGATGGATGGTGTCTAATATCCATAAAGTGCCATAAATGGGGTCATCTTTATTGTTGTATGGAAGGAAGTCTTATACCACCATTCAGCCAAAGGCAACCATTTGACCCATTGTGTCTATTTATCAAATACAAAGCAACGAAGATATCCTTCCAAACATTTTTTTACTATCTCAGTTTGCCCAT
>APFE030573534.1:18179-41940 GCA_000404065.3 Pinus taeda | reverse complement strand
CCTCATCCTTTCTTGAGAGTGCATCTGCCACTGCATTTTGCTTCCCTTTTTTGTAGATGATTTCAAAGTCATAACCAACATCTTTGTGACCCACTTTTGTTTCTCTTCAGAGGATAATCTTTGTTCTAAAAAGTATTTAAGGCTATCATGATCCGTTTTTACCTTGAAGTGTCTTCCCATTAGGTAGGGTCATCATTTCTTAAGTGCATGTATTATTGCCAACATTTCCTCTCATAAATAGCTTTGTGTAAAAACTTTCCCTTGATTGGACGACTTTCAAAAGAAATGGGTCTTTCATCTTGCATTAAAATAGCACCAATTCCATTTCTTGAAGCATCACATTCCACAATAAAGGTTTTTGTGAAGTCTGGTGTAGTTAAGACCAGTGCTTGGCACATTGCCTCTTAAGATGTTCTGAAGGCCTTTGTTGCTTATAGAGTCCATGAAAATGCATCTTTCTTCAATAGTGTTGTTAGAGGTGCTGCTATTCTCCCATAATTATTAACAAACTTGCGATAATACCCTGTCAACCTGAGAAATCCTCGCAAATGCTTTATGGATGTGGGGATTTTCCATTCCTTAATGGCTTTAATTTTGCTACGGTCTACCTTAACTCCTTCATGAGATACATATGACCCAGATATTCCACCTCTTGTACTCCAAAGAAACATTTGGATATTTTTGCATATAAATGTTTCTCCTCCAATAGTTGTAGCACCCTGTCAACATGTTCAACATGATCCTTCCAAGACTTGCTGTAGATTAGTATATCATCAAAAAATACTAACACAAATTTTGTAAGGAATGGTTTGAAAAGGGAATTCATCAAAACTTGAAATGTAGAAGGTGCATTGGTAAGGCCAAAAGGCATGAACAAAAATTCATAATGACCCTCATGAGTCCTAAATGTTGTTTTGGGAATGTCTTCAGTCTTCATTCTGATTTAATGATATCCTGAACGAATATTTAACTTGGTGAAGTAAATTGATCCATGCAATTCAACTAGTAACAATGATAGGAATGGGAAACTTATCTTTAATAGTGAGCTTGTTGAGCTCCCTATAATCCGGACACATGCGCCATGATCCATCCTTCTTGTGCACCAATACTACTAGAGCAGAGAAAGAACTTTGACTAGGTTGAATTATACCAGCCTCTAGCATTTCTCAACCATACGTTCAATTTCACTCTTTTGGGCATAGGTATCTAAGGATTTCACTCTTTTGGGCATAGGGATATCTGTACAGCCTGATGTTTGGAGGAACACTTCCTAGAATCAGATGAATAGCATGATCATGATCACGAATAGGTGGGAGACCTTTGGGAGTCTCAAATATCTTGGAATGATTGTCCAAGACTTTTTGGAGATCTAGAGAAATAGATGATTCCGATGTGGAAACATCTAGCGAACATAATTGTGCAATTACACCACTTTGTTCCTTTTTTAGAAGCTTTGTTGTACCATTAGAATTGATTATCTTTCCTGCTTTCCTTACAATACACCTTAATTCAACTTCCTTTCCTTCCGCAGAAAATTTCATGAAAAGTTCCTAAACATTAAAAGCTATTGTACCCAAGGATTGTAGCCATTGGACTCCTAGTACAACATGAGCACCTCCCATTGGAATGAAAAGCATTGGGCTAGTCAATACATGTTCTCCCGTGGCTAGCTTGATGTTATGGCACTTTCCAGAGAAATTTATCATTTCTCCATTTGCAACCATCACTTGACACTCTGTGCTAGATATAGGAAGAAATTCAATTCTTTTGCTACCTTACAATGAATAAAATTACGGGCACTTCCTGAATCAATCAACACTATTACCTTTTTCTTCTTGATTTGTCCTTCTATCTTGAGGGTTTAAGGAGTGGTAATTCCAGCCAATGCATTACAAGATATGGTTGGATTCATTTCTTATTTACCTAGGATTTGTTACTGGAGTATATCCTCTTATTTTGACCTTTCTTGCTCCTTTTCTTCTTCCTCTTCACAATATATGTAGAATAACTTCTTCTCAACACACTTATGACCTTCAGTGTATTTGCTATCACAACTGTAACAAAGCCCTTTTGCTCTTTTTTCTTCCAATTGTTGTGGTGTCAACCTTATAGGTTGTGGAAGACTAAGGGAAACAACACTTCCATATTTATAGTTGTGAGTGGTATGCTTCCCGGTTACCATAATTTTGCTTTCCATTTTTCTTGCTAACCTAAATGCCTTCTCTAATGAATCAAGTTCCCAAAGGCGAACATCATGTTGGATATTATCCTTTAAAGACCCTATGAACACATCAATCCTATGCTCCTCTGGAATATTTTTTACCCTTATTTTCAATTTTTGGAACTCCTCAATGTGCTCCATTATTGAACCCTTTTGTTTGAGACTTATAAATTGGCTAAAAAAAGTGTTTCTTTTTGTATCCTCATAATGTGTTGTCAATTCTTCCATAAAAATTGCCTAAGTGATCATTTTTTTATGAGAGCAAAGCCATTGATACCATACAAATTGATTTGGTTGCAAATATAAAGTTTCAATATGTACCTTTTGTGTGTTTTACACATTATTAAGATCGAAAAATTGCTCCATCTGTAATATCCATGTTGCGGGATCCTTGCCATCAAACTTCCTAATATCGATTTTTGAAATATGGTGGGTCTTCGGTCCAACATTAGAGTCTATGAAATCATGATTAACATTTCTTTTGTTCTCATCATGAGTTTCCTTTACTACCCTTTCACCATTAGTAAGCATTTCTTGTAGAAACTTTGTCAAATCTATCTTCAAATCTTCCATGCCTATCTTCAAATCTATCTTCAAATCTTCCATTTTAGCTTCCATGTCATTCATATTAGCTTCTACACCTTTCTTTAAACCATCCATATTAGTTTCTACATCTTTCTTTAAACCATACATCTTAGATTTTGTTACTTTTTGTGAAAGTGACACTTGTTTCACTTGGTCTCGTAATTTTGATATATCATGTTGCATTTCTTCCTCTTCTTCATGAATCATGCTAGAGATTTCAGGTTGCTTACTAGGTGTTTGAATTTTCTTTCCTTAGGGCATCAATTAATGATAATAATGCTTTACTATTCCCTTTGAATTCCTTCAGACTAATTTTTCAAACCAAGCTTATGCAACAATTTAAAAAAACTACACACCTTTTTTCACTTTGTAGGAACTTGATATTGAATATGTTGTATCTCTGTAATTTCAGATCGTTCAGTTCTAAAATTGTGATCTGCAGTAGCCCTCTATGTCCTCTTTCCAATGCCACCAGTCTGATCCAGATTGGATTCTCCAGGGAAGAGTTATGCCAAATCTCCCATAGTGACCTGATTATAGACTAGTTCAGTAGAGTGAACTTATACGACCTGCCACGAGTCACTGTTTCGACCTTTGGCTCTAAAGAATATATACAAGAAATTAGAATCTGTCCTCTTTCTGTACCTTATGAAATTTCAATCCGATGCTCAGAGAGAAACTTATGACGTTTTTCCCCAGGTCACCTGTGTGGAATGTAATTCAAGAGTCTGTAAAAACACCAACTTCGTCAGATCATATCTCCGCAAATATAGTGCGAAAAGCTCTGAAATTTAGACCCGAGGTTCAGTGCTATTTCCTCTCAAATGTGTTTTTTTTTAGGTTCTGAAACATCGTCGAAAGAAAAGTTATAGCAAAAATTCCACAATGACCTATTTGGAGTAGCGAAACCCTAGAATCCAAAGCTCTCATACCAAATATTATGAAACCAACTCACAAAAAGATAGAAAAGATAGATCAATGCCCTAGAATTTATCCTCTTCGAGGGGACAACCTCCTTTACATTACATAAATGAACAATTCTTGGATGATTCAAATGACAAAACCTCTTTTCTATATATAGGAGTCTAAGGAGTCATAATATAACCCAGCCAACCTAACAATAATAATATAAAGCCACAAAAATAACAATAGAGGGATTCTATGGAGCACAATAATAACAATATGGGGACAATAGGGGCACAACAATATTAATAAGGGATACAACTACAATAGTAATGGGGTAATCACTAGTATTATAGGGACCTAACATCCAAAACCTTACCCACTTGGATAGATACATGATAAAGAAAAATTGAATGTAACTAAGAAGTGTAAGGTTAAATTTGTGATCGCTTCTAAGTTAGTGGACGAGGCAAAGATTCAGCTGGCCTCTCTTCGGCTAAGTAGCATCACTCTTGTTTGGTGGGAGAGAAAATTGTGAAGCAGTAAAAGTGTGGATAATCTTCTTTCCTCACAGGAGGTGTTAAAGTATGAATTTTTTTCTTCCCTAGTTGATTCATTTTTTTTTTACTTTGTGCAAAAAACAAAAAATATTTGCATTAGGCATATTTAATTTCAAAAGTAGAAAACTGCATTGCATTATAGTTTTCATCTAATCATAAAAACAAAAAAATCTCCAACACCAATCCACCCACCCCTCATTTGATCATGTGGTGCAGTAAGAGCCACATCACCATTCACTTTTGCAGGTACAAGAAGAAGATGGAAAATAATGTAGAAAAAATAGATGAAGATGATGACAATGAGGAAGATCATCTCGGACTTCCCATTCAAGATACTAATGGTAGTGTGCACATGAAGAACATCCCTCCATCTTTTCTTCCAAAATTTCATGGTCTAAGGTCAGAGTATCTGGAAACCTTTCTCTTTGAATTTGAAATTGTTTGTAGATCTTATGATTACTTATTAGAAACTCAAAAATTGATATTGTACACTGAAGGATAGAGCTCTTCAATGGTTCATGAGTTTAGGGACTTATTCAATAAGATCATGGAGTAAGATGAAAAAGATATTTCTAGAAAAATATAAAGATCATGATCTTAAAGAAGGAATCTTTAGAATGAAACAAAAAGAAGATGAAAGTCTAGAGGATCTAATAGACAGGTTCATGTATAATGTTAAGAGGGAAAAACTACATGATTTAATATCTGACACACTAAAATCCCTCTTACTTAGAACAATTATGGATGAGTGGATTGATCTCCTTGATCTCATGAGTAGAGGTGATGTATACCAATTATTATTTGAAGAAAATTGTGAAACATGAAAACACATATCAAGAGGAAGGGCAAGAGTAGGTAAATCAGCATCAATATCGATAAGTCAAGCTTAACTTGGAAAATTGCTTGATAACTTTAAAATATAAATTCTTAGCAATCTAACCAAACAAGTAGAAATGTTAAGAATGCAAGATGAAGAAAAAGAAGACGCTCATATTTGTGTTGTCCATGCAGAATCACATGATGTTAAACATTGTCTATCATTACCAAGGTTGAAGGAAGTTCACCACGAGGACAATGGAGCAAACCATCATCAATGCATCTATGTTATGTAGCTCCAAGGGGAGCATGGCAGCCTATTCAACCTAGTATGATGCAAGAACCTAATTCACAATTTCAAGATTATTCACATCCATCTCAAAGTAATTGGAACACACCCTTTCCTGGGCAACATTGGCCATATCAGCCCTATTGAGCCGCCAAATTAGCAGACAATTTCACTCCATTTTAACCTTTATCCTCATTTTGTCACCTCATTTCATCACATTATCATTATATTTCCATTACCATATGGGTTCATATTTTCATTTTCCAAAGATATTTATTTTATGTATTTAAAGTGAATTTATGATTAAAAGTTAGAAAAATAACATGTATTTGCTTATATCTAAAGGTGGAATGATTTTGGTGACATGTGTAGGTGATTTGGAAGGTTCCAAGACACTCTTATGTGGCATCCAAGACTCAAATTCGAATTCTCTTCAAGATTTGAAGGAGATTTGGGATAGGGATCATGCATATCTCATGGAGAAAAATCATGGATTAAGGAATAAGTGTCTCATATTAGTTATAACCATATGAAGGATTTGTGGATCTAGGAGGGATTAGTGTATCCCCATTAATGAGTTAGTTGATTATGTTTTTGCATAAATAAGAGTACCTCCTTCATTTCAAAGGGAGGACTCTTGGAGCATGTATCCTAACTTATGATGGAATAGAATAAATTTTTATTTCTATAGTTTTAGATATGAATTGTTTTAATGTAGTATATGAATCTATGGAATAGTTTTTCACTTTGTTCTTAAGAGAATTGAGCTCACTCTAAAAGGATCAAAGAAACATTTTATTTCATTATAGATTTTATTTTCATTTAATTACTTAGATGTTTGAAGATATTTTATTGTTAATGAATGAATTTTAGTTTAAATCTTATCGGCATATGAAAGGACAAACAAGGGTCTAAGTTAGGCTCTCTTCCATTTGATATGAGTAATAATTGAAATTCATTCTCTTTTTCTAGTCTCAAGTGATTTTCTAAATTTCTAGTTTTAATGATGAATGGATTTGTAATGAAGAACAGTAAGGACCTCCTTAGTTAGGAGCCTCTTCTATTATTTGTTTATGTATCTTAAGCTATTGTCTATTAGTGGGTTTTTATTTTTATTCATGAAGTAGTATTCTAGAAGAAGGACAAATCTAGTTCTCCTAAGTTAGGAGCCACTTCCCCTACTTATTACATAATGAATTAGAAATTACTTAGCTAAATTTTATATTTGTAATATGTGCTTCTAATTAGTTTATAATTGCATTCCCTTCAGTTTCCATAACTTATCTTCTAAATCTGATTATAGTTGCATCTGAGGTCCCATATATTTTGGTTTGCTTCTAAGTTTTACGAAACCTCTGAGTTGACAATTAAATAATAGGGATTTAACAGACAATTAAATCACCCAACATTTTTGTGTCATTTCTGGGGAAACAAACTTAGATGTAACTAAGTTAGGAGGATTGTTTAGGAAACATTTTATTTTAATGTCAATTTCATTTGGGGTTAGATGCACTTAGGCATTTTATTTTTATTTTAAGTTTATTTGCATTTACATATAGAAAACACAGAACATTAAAATCAAGAACCCCCCTTCATTAAAAACAAAAACAAAACAAAAAATCCAATTGCAAAAACATGATCTGAAGAGCTTCGTGCTATGACAGTTGAAGAAAATAAAAAAATTAAAGATCACATTCAAATTTGGTTTCAACTAGTCAATCTTCATAATCGTGTCCAAGAACTCAATAGTGTTTACTTTTCAAACTTGGACATGAGTCTACTCATAATCTTGTTGCATAAATGGATGCATTGGAAATTCTCTTATACTTAAGAGAATGTTTGATTTCTATTTGAATAAAATATGACTAACAAATAAAAAACAAGTTTTTCTGATTTTTAGGATAAATTTGCGATCTTGTGGTGCACTAAGAACCATCGATTTAGGAACTCTTAGCAGGAAAAATTTGCAATAAAACAAACGATTGTGAACAAAGAGCACAAACGAAGATGGAAGAATGATAGTTTCAGATAAGAGATCAATTCTTTTCATTTCTTTTGCATCCAAATTTTTAAGAGAGGAATCAACTAATAAAAACTTGAGTATGCTCTCCTCCTGCACTTTGTGTGACCTGGACGATTAGAAAAAAAATTCATGTTAGTATATCTTAATTTAAAAAAAAAATCTTTCATTATTTATTTAAAAAAAAAACAAAAGAGATTGGTTTATTTAAACAAATTTGAAAAAAAAAAATAAGGAAACAACATTAAAAAACAAAGAAATAATAAAAATAAATAAAAACACAAAAACTAAAATGAGAATAAAGTAAACAAATAAAAATTTATGGAAGCCAAGGAAACAAATTGCTGCAAATGTTATGTGTGATTTTGAAAAAATAAAATATAGTTGTGCATTCTCTTGATTTACAAAAAAAGTAAAAAATAAAATAAAAAATAAACATAATTTCAATCTGTCGTTATTTGAGGCCAAATTCGTAGAGGTTAAAAACATCATTTTTAAAATGAACTATGTGACGAAATGAAAATGAATCTCAAAAATCTAAAACATGGGTTTTTCTTAGAATGGGGTGAATTATGTTTTTCTCAAAATTCGTAACCGTTTGAGACATTTTCAGCATTCTCTGGAGCCTTATTTTCTAGGTTGCATGAAAAAAATGGTTTTCAATTAAATGCATCGAGCATCCAAGGCCAAGGCCACGAGCATCCAAAAGCCTAGCCATAGATCCATGGCTAGCCACCCAGCAACGTTGCCAAGCTACAAAGAAAAAAAATATCAATCAAAAAATTTAAAAAATAAGAATTGATAAAATAAAAATTTTAATAATTAAATAACACAAAAATAAAATTAATTCTTATTGCAGAAATTTTCAGAAGTGATATTTTCTCCATGCTACAACATGCAAGAAAAAAATATATAAAAAGAATCATAAGCATTTCCCAAGATTTTATAGAATAAAAATTGGTTAAATAATTCCACTTTCTGAGCAAAAAAGATGAGTTCAAAAGATATGAAAAATGATTTGGAAAATATTTTGGAATTCCATTTTCCTAAAAATCTTGGAAAGGATGAATTCAAGAGATATGAAAATTGATTTGACAAATATTTTGGAGTCATATTTTCCTAAAAATATTGGATTTAGATTGGCCACTTGTCAAGTTGTTGTTTCAATTTTAATTTTTTAGAATAATTAAAATCTCCAAAATTCCATCAAACTTATAAATGTTACTTGTGATCTATTGGTAAGTCATTCAAATTGCATAATGCAAGTCATGAGTTCAAATCTTGTAGGGATTGGAATTTGTTAATTAATCTACAATTTTGACACAACATTAATTAAACAACAAATTTTCCACCACATGGCAGCACAACATTGGCCAATATTTCACATTCATTGTCACATCATCAGTCAAACAGTCAACATGTCACATCATCCGTTTGCCATGTCACCCACTGCCACATCACTATTACACAATCACTCTCCATCTGCTAGCTCATTTTTCAACATAGCAAATGGATAAAAAATAAGAATGATAAGGGTGCTTCATCTATAGGATTATTGTTTTGTGAAATGCCTTGGAAAGAATTTTGTAGATGGAAGATTGAATTCTGTAGAAATGTGTTTTTGTTTCATAAAGTATTTTTATATGATCATGTTTCTTTGAGTCTTGAAAGTACAGAATCCAATGATATTAAAAACTAAAAAATTTTGTGTCATGGCTCAGCCAAAGAAGATAGACAAGATTTTTAGATGCAAGAAGGGAGCAATCTCGCAACTGAGAAACCTTATGACAATTTTCATTGTTTCACCCAAATTTCAAATAAGCACAACTTTCTCATACGACATCGGATTTCGACAATTCAAGCGTCGTTGGAAATATCTTGACGAGATATAAATAATGAGAAAGATATAATTAGAATTTGAAACAGATAAATAATGAAGAAATTGCTAACAAGATATAACAAGTAAAATGAGGCACTAGTTTCGACATAGGTATAAATTCTTTTGGTTTTTCTTTCATGAATTTGTTTTATTAGTTCCAATTCTCAGTTTTTTTTGTAAATGTCATAAATAGAGAGATTGATCACCTCTTTCTTATGATAAAATTACATTTCATTGTAGAAAAAGTACTAAATTTTTGCAGGTTCCAAGAAGATAAACAAATGACCACAAGCAAACATTGTCTTTTAAAGACCCCATTTCAAGCACGAGGACATGTTTTTGGGTAAGACAAGGGGGATAATGTCATCATATCCATCAAAACATTTAAAATCCTCTCGAAGATCACATTTCTTTCACAATGAAATGATCAAAGTAGCAACAAATATGAAACATCAATTCATGAGCACATGATGTTAGATCAGATCCATCACTTGCAAGCCTTTCAAATGCCACTGCCTCCATTGCATCCATGCTTCTTCAGTCAATAAAACATTTTCCTCATTTCCTTTACATTCATCATTGTATTCCTCCTTTTTCATTAAATAAAACCTTCATTTCATTCTCACTTTTTCAGTTAATAAATTTTCCTTCACAGTCATTTTCCTGCCTCACTTTGAGTAATTGTAACCCATCAACAAAACATTAAACTCCTCTTCAAAGCTGATTCATTCCATTTCCTTTTCATTTTTCCAAATAAACCTTGATCCACTGCAAAATTTATCATCCATAATCCTTCAAAATTATTGTTTCATGCTCGAGTTAGATTATGAAGAATTCCTTAAGGCCTCCCTTCTAACAAGTCTTGGCCTATCGACATCAGCACATTATCTAGGTTCAAGTCTAGAGTCCTTAGTAGTACCTTGAGGCTTGTGTGCCTTAATGACAGGCTCTTTTGCCAGCAAGCATGGGAATACACCAATTTCCCTTGATCTTTGGATCTTACAAGTGGCTCGACATCAGCTCATCTATTCGCCCTTCATAAGATGTACTTAGGTACCTTGGCACTCATTGACATTAATAGTGAGTTGCCTCGCATTAGTTAATGACATGCATCAATGGTAGGTAATACAATGACTTATCTTCCTTCATGCTCAACATCGAGAAATTTATTTGCATGATTAGAATCATACCATTGGGTGTTGTAACAATTGAAGACTATATCATTTTAACAGTTTGCAACAGATCAATTTGTTATAGTAGCAATAAAGATTCAAACCTTGTCATCAACAAAGAGAACATAAAATAAAATCCAAATTCCTTGATTTACATACTTCATGATCCAACAGCATCATCAGCCACACTCTTCATCATCCAAAAGTCATGTACATTCAGGGTAAGTGAAGGTATGTAGTTTTCTAATTTTTAGTCACGCAATTCCTTAAAATGCTTAAAATTGTAACTTTGGAAAGTACCTCACTTCCTTTTTCACATTTTCATATCTCTAGTTGGAGGGGTTATTCATGTTCATACCTCATATTCACATTTTGCGATATATATCACATTCATATTCCATTATCACCTTTCATATGTCATATATGTCCTTCATACACATGCCATCCTAACCAACATAATTTTCCAAACAACTACTATCGCATTATAATTCAAAACATTACATGTTTTACAAATGATGATCATAGAATGAATGGTTGATTAAATGTTTTCAAAGTCTTTTGATGCAACACAAAAATAACAAAAGTATTGTTACACAAGAACCAATACGAATAAAAGTTGGTTGCCACACAAGAACCAACCAAAGTAGTATGTTGCAATCAAATATTTTTCGAAATGACACTTTGCAAAAGGAAAAAAGTTATCAAATGATTATGCGAAGATGAAATAAGAATTAAAATCAACCAAATTTCATATAAAAGGAAGACAACTCAAAAGATCAAATCATGATTAAAGCAAATCAATGCAATAGATTGCATGAGGACATGCAATAACTTAAGTTGGGGGGTATGTTGGGACGCCAAATTAGCATACACTTTCACTCCATTTTCACCTATATCCTCATTTTTTCACCTCATTTCATCACATTATCATTGTATTTCCATTACCATATGGATTCATAATTTCATTTTCCAAAGTTATTTATTTTATGTATTTAAAGTGAATTTATGATTAAAAGTTAGAAAAATAACATGCATTTGCTTATACTTAAAGGTGGAATGAGTTTGGTGACATGTGTAGGTGATTTGGAAGGTTCCAAGCCACTCTTATGTGGCATCAAAGACTCAAATTCGAAATCCCTTCAAGATTTCAAGGAGATTTGGGATAGGGCTCATGCATATCTCATGGAGAAAAATCATGGATAAAGGAATATGTGTCTCATATTGGTTGTAACCATATGAAGGATTTGTGGATATAGGAGGGATTAGTGGATACCCATTAATGAGTTAATTGCTTATGTTTTTGTATAAGTAAGAGTACCTCCTCCATTCCAAAGGGGGAGCTCTTAGAGCATGTATCCTAACTTATGATGGAATAGAATAAAATTTTATTTCTATAGTTTTAGATATGAATTGTTTTAATGTAGTATATGAATTTATGGAATAGTTTTTCACTTTGTTCTTAAGAGAATTGAGCTCACTCTAAAAGGATCAAAGAAACATTTTATTTCATTATAGATTTTATTTTCATTTAATTACTTAGATGTTTGAAGATTTTTTATTATTAATGAATGAATTTTAGTTTAAATCTTATCAATATGAAAGGACAAACAAGGGTCTAAGTTAGGCTCTCCTCCATTTGATATGAGTAATAATTGAAATTCATTCTCTTTTTCTAGTTTCAAGTGATTTTCTGAATTTCTCATTTTCCAACAATGGAAATAATGATGAATGAATTTGTAACGAAAAACAACAAGGAGCTCCTTAGTTAGGAGCCTATTCTATTATTTGTTTATGCATCTTAAGATATTGTTTGTTAGTGGTTTTTTTATTTCTATTCATGAAGTAGTATTCTAGAAGAAGGACAAATCTGGTTCTCCTAAGTTACGATCCACTTATCCTACTTATTACATAATGAATTAGAAATTACTTAGTTAAATTTTAAATTTGTAATATGCACTTGTAATTAGTTTAGAATTGCATTCCCTTCAGTTTCCATAATTTATCTTCTAAATCTGATTATAGTTGCATCTGAGGTCCCATATATTTTTCTTTACTTCTAAGTTATATGAAACGCCTGATTGACAATTAAATAATAGGGATTTAACAGACAATTAAATCACCCAACAATCCCAAAACCAATCTTGGCAACCAGTTTGGCAAGGGACTTATGGGATCCATCCACAATATCCTCAATATCTTCAATACCCAACTCCATGTTATCCTTACCATTCACCTCCACCACAACCACAACCCCAACCACATCCATCTCAAATATACACTCTCACTCAACTATCTGTACCACCATTTCCAAACCCACACATAGAAGTAGCTCAGCCCACTTACAATGTTTATGTACAACACTTCCAAACATCTCCTCTTGAGATCAATGGTATTCACCATAGCTCAGGAAGAGTATGTCAAAAAAGAGATTATCTAGATATCATTGAAGGACCACATCCAGAAGAAGAATATTCAAATGAGAAGACCACATAGTCATGGGCCACACTTGATGAAGAGTAGACATCAAAATCGGAGATCGAGAGAGATCCCTTATGGTTACCATCAAATCCTTCATGTATTCAAGAGAACAATTAGCAAAAATATGAATATTTGAAGGTCATGTTAGAAGAAGGCATGAAGAATGATCCAGATAAGCAAGAAAACCAAGGAAATCAAAGTTATATTGAGGTTTGGTTCAAGAAAATCAACAAGATGGAGCACCACTCTCTTCTTCAACTATGCTTGATCCTTTCAAAGTCAAATCACTTGGTCTCTGAAACCTAGGTACATGTCAAAGCATACATTTCAAGCCTACACATCATTTTTTATGTCATATTGATGTGCACATAGCCTAATTGGAAGTATTCTTATACTTGAAAGTGATTTTGTTTTCAAGTAGGGTAGGGTAGAAAAAAAATGAAAAATAAGAGAAAAAAAAATCTCAGGTGAAAACCTCCTTTGAGGTGCTTCAAATTGGCTCATTAATTGAAAAACTTCATAAGGCGGTCAATGAGTTGGGAAAAAAGAAAAAAAAAAAAGATCCTAGGTGAAAACCTCTTTTGAGATGCCTTGGCAGACCTACTAGCTGAAAACCTCCTCGAGGCAGTTAGTAGGCCTAGAAGAAAAAAGTGAGAAAAAAAATTAAAAAATCCTTGCTACATGTATCTCCATGATGAATGTAGCTTCTCTCCAACATCTACAAGGAGCAAAAATAAGTTGCCACTAAAGAAAGAAAAAATAGGTCAAACCTAGTCAAAGGAAGTCAAATTTTGACTTTCTCCTCCTTTGTTCAAATGCTCCAACAAATCCAAGGCCATGTCAATCCAGCACCCTCATCATTTCCACCATCCACCCATCATTCTCAATCTTTTCTCATTCAGTTTGCTTGTTGTCCTAAAAAACTACAAGAAGGCTCTGTTTTACTAAGAGCATAAATTTATTTTTGTCATAAATTTAAAAACATTCATCCATTTAAAACTTTGTTTAATAGGGAGATGAATATGGATGATGGTAACATGCCTAAGAAATTTTAGCAAATTCCAATGCATGGTTTCCAAGAAATCAACCTCCATCACCTTCATCCATTTTTACTTTTTTCTCAATATACGTGCATTCATTGACCAAATTGTTTTTATGGGGAGGTGCATAATGATGATGAAAACATTCTCAGAATGTTTCAGGTCAATCCATTCTACCCTTTGGGAGATATGGTCAAAACACGTCTACTACAAGAGGTTGTCCTGAATAATTACAGGAGCTTCCTGTGGTACTACAGGAAGTTCTGAAAATCCACAGGAAAGATAGCCTGATGGAAAAATTATGACCTAGGCCTGTTTTGGGATAGGAAAAAGGATATTGACTTCACCACATCTCATCCAACACCCATCATGACCATGTCACTCTTTGGCCATACCTTCCACTCATTCCAATACCTATTTACCCTCCAACAGAGAAAGGACACAAACATTCAAAAAAATGGGTAGCTACAACAACCTATTTGGAAGTAACAACAGGCTCTAGGCCTAACCTTCAGCACCATGATTGAAAGAGGAGAAGCATAACTAAAAGCACAATGAAAATCCTCTAGAGCTCAACAGCAATAGAGGAATCCATCACCTACACATCAAAAAGAAGACAACCCATCAAGAAAATAAGATCAACAAAAAAAGAAAAAGGCAATCAAGAAGATGTACCTGAGTCATTAGAAGCATAAAAACATCAACTCAGCAACAGCATACACATATCTCCCATAACCATCAGGTAGGTACAAGTATGTAATATTCTTTACCTCTTCTCTTGAGCATATTATAGTCAAAAATTTGTTGTCAATGCATGAGAGATGAGGTTTTATAAGCTAAGGATGGGTCAGTAGTCTCAGCCACCTTCAACTAGTTAATTGAAGCTCACTCCTTCGCTCATGCAATTTTGAAAAGTCGAATTATGAAGGGTGATGATTTCAAGGAATAAGGAAAGTAGTTAAAAGAAGAAATTTTTGCGAAGGCCAAGTCACCACAGCACTCCAAGCCCTCCATCGACTTCATATTCACTATTTATCCATCATTCATCCATCCCATTTCATAATTTCAAAAACAAACCCTATCTCACCCTGAAAATTTCTTGAAAAACAAAATAGAGCATCCTCTCAACTTTCACAAGCCTACATCATTTCTCATCACTCACATACAGTTAGAAGACTTTGAAGGAAGAAGGAATGACTACTACAAGAAGGCAGAATGCTGCTACAAGAAAGAAGAAAGAAGAAAATGTGCTAAAACCCAAAATGACAGTGCCTAAGAGAGACCTAATCAAAATAGAGAAATCCAAGGCCATTAGGCAACCATCTAGGCCATAAGAGAGAAGAAGAATGCCACAGAAGGAAATGAGGCATCCACCATCAAAACAAAACTCAAATTGCAGTGATGAAAAGATACTTTCCAATAGGTCTCTAATCTATTTCTATCTTTTGTCCAAGGCCTAAAAGATGTTATGGAAATGGGTTAAAGGAATGGGAGTCAAGTTGAGGACCTTTCCTAGGCTCAAATTATCATTTATGCTCAAAAAGGGTTTCAAGTAGTTTTAACAAGGTTTCCTGTAGGTTTCTTGTAGTTTTGGCAGGAATTACTACAAGATGTCCTAGTTCTCATCTAAAGACATTTTGAAGGTTTCAAAGGTTTAAAAATGGTGGAACAAGGTAGCAGAAGGTTGTTAAGGATGTGGAAGACCTTGCCAAACTGAAAAATATTTCAGAACCATCTTGAATAAGGGGAAGAAGGAAAACTAATGGTCTCAAGAAACAAGGATTTTTCTTTGCACAAATATGTTTTTGGGCTTGTCCTTGCATAACTTACAACCAAGATTCTTAATGCAAAATATAGAGGCCAGCAGGGCCATGAATGAGGCACAATGAGGTCACTAAGTTGCTCAGAGGATGAGAAACACTTTCAGCAGGGGGGTATGATGGGTCTCTAAATTAGACATAAATTAAGGTCCATGCCTATAAATTAAACATAAATTAAGGCCTATGGCCATCCTTTAGCACATTAAACCTCTCTTTTTTTCATTAGATAATATATTTTTAACTTTAATATATTCATTAGGAAGTTTTATGAATAATTGCAAATGTGTGCCTAATATTATTTATTTTGTGAAATATTATGAGAATATTGGGTAGATTATGAAGATTTGGAGGAGGAGATAATTTAGGGACTTGCTCCCTACTATAGGAGGATCACTATTGAATAATAAATCAACAAGATATTATGGAATTATGGCATAGATTGTGTAACTCCAATGATTGAGAAAATCTAGGAATGTGTTCCCTGCCATTTAATGCAGATTCCTAGTATTGGGAACCAGATCCACTAATCAAGGTATTTTGGTGGGAAAAGATTCATCCATTCATGGGGAATGATTCCTAATCATTTTTTACAAGTACTAAGTCGAATTTTCCTCTAGATATATATTTTTATTAGTCTTCTTGTGTAGAGAGCTTGTATTATTGCAGGTCCATTGTATTTTCTTACAGGGATGTAATTGTATTGATGGAAATAATGAAGATTGGTGTCATGTTTATCTTCTAAATCTTTTTCTCCTCCATAGGTCTCTGATTTTCCTTGGGCTTGGCCATTCCAAGAGCCTCAGAGCCCTTTTGTATCATTTTCTTTCCTTTTTTTCACTTTTTATTCACATGCATCTCTTGTTCTTATTTCTTTCTATTTTTGCATTTAGTATTAATGATTTCTTGTTGTAGGACTGGGTTAAATGGTTGATGTAAGTTATTTTTCAAGATCCCAAGCATCTTTTACTCCTTGGAAAATATTTGGAAGGTCATAGTAATCATTGAGCTATTTGGATTAGTCTTCTTATTCCCAAATCTAGATTTCTAGAACTCCTTTGTGGCAACTAGTAGTAAATTTATGATATTTTTTAGAGCATTATAACGAGATTCAATCAAGTTGATTCCACTTTTATTAGATCAAAAAAACATTATATTTCATAACAAAATTGTTGGGTTGTGTTATATTCTTTCCATGACTAACCTACGTAATGAACTGGGGGGTTAGAGGGGGGGTGGAGGCCCCCCTTCGTTGTGGTGATTGCGCACTGGGGGGTCACAGGGGGGGCGGGTAGCCCCCCTCTGTGGGGTCCAGGGCAGCACCCCGAGAAAAAAATATTTGGACCCTATATTAGGTTGGGCGAACCTACCTATGGTTTTCGGTCCATGGTTTTGGACGCGATGGTTTTCAGTTTTCATCCCATGGTATTGGATGCTTCGACATGTATTAATATGTATTATAACATTGAAAGGAACATAATGAAAAATCAAGCTGGTAGTCTCGGTTTTGGGATCCAGTGGGAAATCTCTGTGTATATGTGTTTTATGTGTTATGCTCTCGCATTTTTATTTTTCTTTTGATTTAGAATTCGTATGCAGGTAATTTATGTACGGCGTTAAAACCTACATTTGGTATCAGAGTTGTTTTGGCTTCAAGGGGATGCCTTTGTTGCTGAGGGGTTTCGCTCGGGCCTGTGGTAGACCCTGTTCAGTGGGAGATCTGTGAGAATGATTCTGGTGGTGAAAGAAGATGGCGAGTAGCGGAAAGATAAAGATTGAGAAGTTCAATGGTCAGAGTTTTGAGTTGTGGAAACTCAAGATGGAGGATCTGTTGGTGGATAAAGATCAGTGGATCATAGTAGATCCGGGTGCTAAACCAACGGGAGTGACCGATGAAGAATGGAAGAAGTTGGATCGGAAGGCAAAGATCACAATACGATTGTGTGTCTCAGATTTAGTATTGCTGAATGTATCAGGGGAAACTATGGTGAAGGCTCTATGGGAAAAGTTAGGGACTTTGTACCAATCAAATTCTCTAGTGAATAAACTATTCCTGCAAAAAACGTTGTATAACCTAAGGATGAAAGATGGAAACTCAGTGACAGAGCATCTGAATGCGTTTAATACTATGGTAAGTCAGTTATCATCTATTGATATTAAAATTTTAGATGAAGATATGTGCATCAGTTTGTTGTGTTATCTACTAGATTCGTGGGATAGTCTGGTTATTGCAATAGGTAGCTATGCAACTGCTTTATAGTTTGATGAAATAGTCCCAGCCTTGCTGACGGAGGATATGAGATCGAAAAATATGGACAACCAGCATGGTGATGCCTTGTCTGTATGAGGACGGTCCTAGAATAGAAACAAAAAAAGTCTTTTGAATTAGTGACCCGAGAATCCACAGTATGAACATTTTTATACCAACGTTTCAAATCCCAAATGGGATCCATCATCAAGATTTTAGAATGATGATAAAAGAAGAGATTCTTAGGGAATAAATAATAATGAGGAAAATTTTTAGTGAACCACACACTGTCGGCTTGGACAAATGCAGATCTGCAGCCCTTCTTGCTATCCTCACTCTAAATTTTTCGAGTAAAAGGATTTCACTACAAGTATCCCCTCCGTACAGGGACAAGATTTTGGATTTAAGAGATCTGTGGTTTTCATCTTTTGAATCAGTGATTGGAGAATCCACAGTATGGACATTTTTATACCAATGTTTCAAATCCAAAATCGGATCCATCATCAGGATTTTAGAATGATGATAAAAGAAGAGCTTCTTATGGAATAAATAATAATGAGGAAAATTTTTAGGGAACCACACATTGTCGTCTAGGACAAATGCAGATCTACAGCCCTTCTTGCTATCCTCACTCTAAATTTTTCGAGTTAAAGGATTTCACTCCAAGTATCCCCTTCGTACAGGGACAAGATTTTGGATTCAAGAGATCTGAGGTTTGCATCTTTTGAATTAGTGACCGGAGAATCCATAGTATGAACATTTTTATACCAACTTTTCAAATCCCAAATGGGATCCATGATCAGGATTTTATAATGATGATAAAAGAAGAGCTTCTCAGGGAATAAATAATAATGAGGAAAATTTTTAGGGAACTACACACTGTCGGCTTGGACATATGCAGATCTCCAGCCCTTCTTTCTATCCTCACTCTAAATTTTTCGAGTAAAAGGATTTAACTCCAAGTATCCCCTCCGTACAGGGACAAGAATTTGGATTTAAGAGACTTGCGGTTTGCATCTTTTGGATCAGTGACCGGAGAATCCACAGTATGAACTTTTTTATACCAACGTTTCAAATCCCAAATGGGATCCATCATCAGGATTTTAGAATGATAATAAAAGAATAGCTTCTTAGGGAATAAATAATAATGAGGAAATTTTTTAGGGAACCACACACTGTCGGCTTGGACAAATGTAGATCTGCAGCCCTTCTTGTTATCCTCACTCTAAATTTTTCGAGGAAAAGGATTTCACTCCGAGTATCCCCTCCGTACAGGGACAAGATTTTGGATTTAAGAGATATGTGGTTTGCATCTTTTGAATCAGTGACCGGAGAATCCACAGTATGAACATTTTTATACCAACATTTCAAATCCCAAATGGGATCCATCATCAGGATTTTAGAATGATGATAAAAGAAGAGCTTCTTAGGGAATAAATAATAATGAGGAAAAATTTTAGGGAACCACACACCGTCGGCTTGGAAAAATGCAGATCTGCAGCCCTTCTTGCTATCCTCACTCTAAATTTTTCGAGTAAAAGGATTTCACTACAAGTATCCCCTCTGTACAGGGACAAGATTTTGGATTTAAGAGATCTGTTGTTTGCATCTTTTGAATCAGTGACTGGAGAATCCACAGTATGAACATTTTTATACGAACGTTTCAAATCCCAAATGGGATCCATCATCGGGATTTTAGAATGATGATAAAAGAAGAGCTTCTTAGGGAATAAATAATAATGAGGAAAATTTTTAGGGAACCACACACTGTCGGCTTGGACAAATGCAGATATGCAGCCCTTCTTGCTATCCTCACTCTAAATTTTTCGAGTAAAAGGATTTCACTCCAAGTATCCCCTCTATACAGGGACAAGATTTTGGATTTAAGAGATCTGTGGTTTGCATCTTTTGAATTAGTGACCGGAGAATCCACAGTATGAACATTTTTGTTCATATTGTGGATTCTCCGGTCACTCATTCAAAAGATGCAAACCACAGATCTCTTAAATCCAAAATCTTGTCCCTTTACGGAGGGGATACTTGGAGTGAAATCCTTTTACTTGAAAACTTTAGAGTGAGGATAGCAAGAAGGGTTGCACATCTGCATTTGTCCAAGCCGACAGTGTGTGGTTCCCTAAAAATTTTCCTCATTATTATTTATTCCCTAAGAAGCTCTTCTTTTCTCATCATTCTAAAATCCTGATGGTGGATCCCATTTGGGATTTGAAATGTTGGTATAAAAATGTTCATACTGTGGATTCTCCAGTCACTGATTCAAAAGATGCAAACCACAGATCTCTTAAATCCAAAATCTTGTCCCTGTACGAAGGGGATACTTGGAGTGAAATCCTTTTACTCGAAAAATTTAGAGTGAGGATAGCAAGAAGGGTTGCATATCTGCATTTGTCCAAGCCGACAGTGTGTGGTTCCCTAAAAATTTTTCTCATTATTATTTATTCCCTAAGAAGCTCTTCTTTTATCATCATTCTAAAATCCTGATGATGGATCCCATTTGGGATTTGAAACGTTGGTATAAAAATGTTCATACTATGGATTCTCCAGTCACTGATTCAAAAGCTACAAACCACATATCTCTTAAATCCAAAATCTTGTCCCTGTACGGAGGGGATACTTGGAGTGAAATCCTTTTACTTGAAAAATTTAGAGTGAGGATAGCAAGAAGGGCTGCAGATCTGCATTTGTCCAAGCTGACAGTGTGTGGTTCCCTAAAAAATTTCCTCATTATTATTTAGTCCCTAAGAAGCTCTTCTTTTATCATCATTCTAAAACCCTGGTGATGGATCCCATTTGGGATTTGAAACATTGGTATAAAAAAGTTCATACTGTGGGTTCTCCAGTCACTGATTCAAAATATGCAAACCACAGATCTCTTAAATCCAAAATCTTGTCCCTATACGGAGGGGATACTTGGAGTGAAATCCTCTTACTCGAAAAATTTAGAGTGAGGATAGCAAGAAGGGCTGCATATATGCATTTGTCCAAGCTAACAGTGTTTGGTTCCCTAAAAATTTTCCTCATTATTATTTATTCCCTAAGAAGCTCTTCTTTTATCATCATTCCAAAATCCTGATGATGGATCCCATTTGGGATTTGAAATGTTGGCATAAAAATTTTCATACTGTGGATTCTCCGGTCACTGATTCAAAAGATGCAAACCACAGATATCTTAAATCCAAAATCTTGTCCCTGTACGGAGGGAATATTTGGAGTGAAATCCTTTTACTCGAAAAATTTAGAGTGAGGATAGCAAGAAGGGTTGCAGATCTGCATTTGTCCAAGCCGACAGTGTGTGGTTCCCTAAAATTTTTCCTCATTATTATTTATTCCCTAAGAAGCTCTTCTTTTATCATCATTCTAAAATCCTGATGATGGATCCCATTTGGGATTTGAAACGTTGGTATAAAAATGTTCATACTGTGGATTCTCCACTCACTGATTCAAAAGATGCAAACCACAGATCTCTTAAATCCAAAATCTTGTCCCTGTACGGAGGGGATACTTGGAGTGAAATCCTTTTACTCGAAAAATTTAGCGTGAGGATAGCAAGAAGGGCTGCAGATCTGCATTTGTCCAAGCTGACAGTGTGTGGTTCCCTAAAATTTTTCCTCATTATTATTTATTCCCTAATAGGCTCTTCTTTTATCATCATTCTAAAATCCTTATAATGGATCCCATTTGGGATTTGAAACATTGGTATAAAAATTTTCATATTGTGGATTCTCCGGTCACTGATTCAAAAGATGTAAACCACAGATCTCTTAAATCCAAAATATCGTCCCTGTACGGAGGGGATAATTTGAGTGAAATCCTTTTACTCGAAAAATTTAGAGTGAGGATAGCAAGAAGGGCTGCAGATCTGCATTTGTCCAAGCCGACAGTGTGTGGTTCCCTAAAAATTTTCCTCATTATTATTTATTCCCTAAGAAGCTCTTCTTTTATCATCATTCTAAAATCCTGATGATGGATCCCATTTGGGATTTGAAACGTTGGTATAAAAATGTTCATACTGTGGATTCTCCGGTCACTGATTCAAAAGATGCAAACCACAGATCTCTTAAATCCAAAATCTTGTCCCTGTACGGAGGGGATACTTGGAGTGAAATCCTTTTACTCGAAAAATTTAGAGTGAGGATAGCAAGAAGGGCTACAGATCTGCATTTGTCCAAGCCGAAAGTGTGTGGTTCCCTAAAAATTTTCCTCATTATTATTTATTCCCTAATAAGCTCTTCTTTTATCATCATTCTAAAAACCTGATGATGGATCCCATTTGGGATTTGAAACGTTGGTATAAAAATGTTCATACTGTGGATTATCCGGTAACTGATTCAAAAGATACAAACCACAGATCTCTTAAATCCAAAAAAAAGTCATCGAGTGGGAGATTTAAATCTAGAGGGAGGTCTAAATCTCTAGGAAAACCTATAAAGGTGGTGTGTTGGAAATACAGAAGGGAAGGGCACTTCAGAAGGGATTGCAAATCTAGAGCTCCTGATAAAGGAAAGGGATTTGATGATGCTCCTTCTGAAGAGGTGAAAACTACCTCAGATGAAGGTGGGGATGTGTACTTGGCTTCTTCAAGTACACATGTAGATCATGAGGCATGGTTAATTGACTCAGGTGCATCCTTTCACTTCACTCCCCATAGACAGTGGTTCTGTGACTATGAGAAATACGATGGTGGTGTTGTCTTCTTAGGAGGTGATAGGAAGGCTAGAATCATTGGTCGCGGAAAAGTAAAGTTGAAGTTGCAAGGTGGAAGAGTTAGAACCCTTCCGGGTGTTCTGCATATTCCTGCATTGGCAAGGAATCTGATTTCTGTAAGCAAGTTGGATGATGCAGATGTAAAGACAGTGTTTGAGAAGGATACCTGCAAGATGGTTCGAGGAGCACTGGTATTGATGCGGGGAGTTCGGATTGGAACTCTATACAAGCTACAAGGTAGCACTGTTGTTGACGGGTGCATAGTTCTATGGTTCCTGAAAATGGAGCAGAAAATCTAGTGTTCTCTGGAGAGAAGACCATGTTGTGGCATCAAAGGCTTGGACATATTGGAGAGAAGGGCCTTCGAATACTTCATGGTAAAGGTATGGTAGAAGGTATGAGTAATAGCTCTCTGGATTTTGATTTCTGTGAAAATTGTGTATATGGGAAGCAGAATCAGGTGAGTTTCCCCTCTAGTGGTAAGAGGACGAAACAAATATTAAAGCTTGTGCACAGTGATGTGTTTGGACCTATGAAAGTTCCATCACTGGGTAAGTCTGTGTACTATGTATCATTTATAGATGACTTCTCAAGGAATACATGGATATATTTCCTTAAGAAGAAATCTGAAGTCTTTGATAGGTTTAAAGAATTTAAGGCTCTGGTGGAAAATCAGACAGAGAAGAAGATAAAGGTGCTGAGGACAGATAATGGTGGAGAATTTTGCAGCAAGGAATTTGAAGAATTTTGTAAGAAGTGTGGTATAGCACGGCAGAAGACTACTCCATATACACCTCAGCAAAATGGAGTCGCAGAAAGAATGAACAAGACGTTGATGGAAAGGGCAAGAAGCATGCTCAGTGGTACCGGGTTAGGACAAGAATTCTGGGCAGAGGCGGTGGATACTGCATGTTACTTGGTCAACAGGTCACCTTCATCAGCGTTGGAGGATAAGACTCCACAAGAAGTATGGACTGGTAAGAAACCCTCTCTTTCACATCTGAGGGGATT
>APFE030573534.1:0-16091 GCA_000404065.3 Pinus taeda | reverse complement strand
TGGTTACAGAGATTGTGTTCAAGTATTAGGGTTAGTACAGGGAGCTATAAGATAGACTATTGACAGCCAAAGTGCAATTTTCTTGGCAAAGAACCCTGCTTATCATTCAAAGACAAAGCACATTGATGTTCAATATCACTTTGTGAGGATATGATAGAAGACAAAAAGGTGTTGTTGGTAAAGGTGGACACTTTGAAGAATACTGCAGATGCATTGACAAAATCTGTGAGCTCTGAGAAGTTCTCTTGGTGTAGAGAAACAATGGGCATTTCAAGGTTGGAAAAAAGACTAAGCTCTCTTGTGGAAAGAAAAGAACAAGTGGGAGATTGTTGGGTTGTGTTATATTCTTTCCATGACTAACCTACGTAATGAACTAGGGGGTGGAGCCCCCCCTTTGTTGCGTCGATTGCGCAGTGGGGGGGTCACAGGGGGGGCGGTAGACCCCCTGTCTGGGGGGTTTGAGGGGGGCGGGTAACCCCCTCTACGGGGTCCGGGGCAGTGCCCTGGGAAAAATTTTTTTGGACCCTATATTAGGTTGGGCGAACCTACCTATGGTTTTCGGTCCATGGTTTTGGACGCGATGGTTTTCAGTCCATGGCATTGGATGCTTCGACATGTATAAATATGTATTATATCATTGAAAGTAATATAATGAAAAATCAAGATGGTAGTCCCGGTTTTGGGATCGAGTGGGAAATCTCTGTGTATATGTGTTTTATGCGTTATGCTCTCACATTTTTATTTTTCTTGTGATTTAGAATTCGTATGCAAGTAATTTCTGCACTGGGTTAAAACCTACAAAAATTTACCCCATTTCATTTTCACTTGATTAGGTTGGGCATTTTATGGATTTACTATGTCACTCATTTTCAAATTTCTTATTTTTAGAGTAGTAATTTTCTGCTATTTTAGCATGGGAAACAAAATTCGCTTTGAGTGATCCCTCCTGGAATGGAGACCTGAGACATCCTAGACAATAAAAAAAAATTCCCATCCAATTTGGATTTTATTTCCTTGGTCATTCAATGAATTATAATTTCATATAATAAATCTATAACATCTTATAGTAAAACAGGGGATCTTGTAGGAGAACTAGTACATCTTGTAGGAAATCTTACAGTAGCCTGTTTTGAGCCCGAATTGAGAAAAATCATCATTGAAGCTGGGATTAGGCCTCTACTTGACCTCCATGCCATAAAGACCATTTTAACCCTCTTCCTCCATACTTGTCTCCCCATCCAAAGAACAAGTGAGGATTAGCATTTTCATTTATAAAACAAAAAGATTAAAAAATGAGTTCTTTTATATACAAACATGCACATAATAATTAATACTCCCTAGATAAGACTCCATGCTTAATTAGTTTAAAACATCAAATGTGATAAATAGGGTTAAGTTAGGTTTAGTTTTTTGGAAATAATACTAAGAGGGGAGTGAATCAATATTATCACATTAATAATTTTATTTCCAAAATAGATTTATATACGCTACTTCAGTGAAGTGAACTAGCATGTACACGTGACAGTGCTTAAAGAAACAAACGTATATGCAGATAACTTGTGATTTAGACAGTTTATCATGTGTTGAGCTTAAACTAGTATATCATAGATTTATTAGATAGTGCAGTAAAAGCAGAATAAAGCATCACACATAAGCAACACACATGAACACCAATATTTAAGGTGGAAACCCAATGTGGGTAAAAACCACCTATTGTTATCATCTCTGTCTTCTTTTAATAATAAATAAATCTATTTACAATCTTGTATTGGTGCAGACTCATACCAGTATGCAGGCTTCTACCTGCAGAAGGTTACAACCTTCTCTTGTTTTCCAGCTTCTACTGGAAGGGAGCTACAACCCCCTAGCTCTTGTACAAGCCAATATGTTTACTAGTACGTAGGTGCCAGCCTACAGAAAATTCCACTCTTCCACCAGGAACTGGGTTTCATGAATTTTTACACTGGATACTCCTAGATCACAACACCACAAGTAAAGGCCATGTTTCATCAAATTTCCATACT
The DNA here is from genome assembly GCA_000404065.3 of Pinus taeda. Lineage (NCBI taxonomy): Eukaryota > Viridiplantae > Streptophyta > Pinopsida > Pinales > Pinaceae > Pinus > Pinus taeda. Next base: position 14,067 of record APFE030573534.1, on the reverse strand, counting down.
GGACCCATCAAAGTCTTTTAAACTTAAGTTGCATCAACCAATATTCAGATAATCTGAAAAATCATATCATTGACACCAGAATACTCTGTTGAACCCATAACCCTGCATCATCATCCAGAACCAGTTGTAACCTCAAAAATTATGCATTAGAGTGTATAAGCTACTTGGTTGAACCCAACCTGCATGTATGCGCTACTTCCTTTAACCCAACCTGCATATATCTCTAAAGATACTGAATCATAAACTTATGAACCACAGACTGTACCAATCAGTGACATTCTGAATATCTATTATCATATTACAGAGTTCAAAACAAATAGAAACAAGGATCACCCTTCCTTCTCAATCAATCAATCAATTAGACTCAATTTCCTTATCCAACAGTTCTACGTTTAGATCTAAGAAGACTTCATTGACAGACAGTAGTAAAACAATAGAATTTGATTAGATAGATCATTCAGATCTGAAAATAAGCTTTTCTTTTTGTATACGCTACTTGAAAGAGTCAAACCTGCGTATACGCGCCATTTGGCTGAGACGAACGTGCATACAAATCTGCAAATTTTGACTCAGAACTTTGTTGCAATTCTGGACTTTAGACAAACCCAGATCATGATAGATAACAAATAGAACAGGCGTAAAACATAAGATCTGGTCCCAACCAATATCAGATCATTCAAGAATATGTTATTCCAAGTCTCATGATTCCTGATCTAATGTCGAACGCAAGGTGCACATGAATATTTCAGATCCAGTCCCAAAAATAACCCTGCAACGTAATATATACTTCAGATAGAAGTATTCCTTAGAATCTCATTGCTTGCACACCATGGCTTAATGATCTTCTCCTCCTTATATACTCTTAGGCCTTTCTCAATACCTTGGACCAAAACCACTTAGGACCAATACCTTGGACCAAATACCTTAGGGTCAATACCTTGGACCAATTACCTTGGACCAAATTACCTTGGATCAAATATCTTGGACCAAAAAACTTGGTTTTCCAACATGTATGTACTTTTCCTCCCATGAAAGTGCGTGAATATATTATACACTACTTTTGTTCTGTTAAACTGCATGTAAATGCGCCTTGGACAAAGTCAACCCGTGTATACCTCTCTTTCTTCATTCTTTGGAGTCTGATCTGTAATCCTTTGTTATGGACCTGCTAAACTGTGAAATTTAATCTGAGTGAGTTTCCATCAAGAACAACACCTGTATCATAATGCCAACAATTTCCCACTTTGGATTTGATGGCAACAACAACACCAAGACACTCTCCCCCTTTGACATCAAGGGTAAAGGGTAGACCAAGATATTATCTCTCCTATGTTGTTCATGCTCCCCTTGAATACATGGAGCTTGTTGGTAGCTTCATTCATTTAAATCACAATTGACCTAATATATCCTTATTATGTTTTTTAAAATCAACCACATAGGTATATTTGTATTAATAAAAGATTAGATTTTGGCCCAGTACTCTTACATTAAAATCCTTACATCTTGAGTCATAAATAAAAGGGATATCTTCAAAGGAGTAAACAGAGTGTTTACTATTTCCATGAATAACATTTCTCTTTAAACAAAAAATATGTTCTTCATAAATCCTACAGAAAGAGCTCAATACAAAACAAAATTTGCAAGATAGCATAGCTAAAATTTACATAGAAAGACCAAATTGAGATATAAAAAAAAATTGATTTCATGACCAAGAGGGACAAACACCATGGGCCACATTAAATTTATTCGATGCTTCATGCACGACGAGTCCTCCTACTCCCAACACAAACCCCAATGATGCTACCCTCCTCAAAATCTCTTATATCACGTACATTTTTACTTTCCAAAACCACCACGCGTGTGCTAAGTTGTCTAGCATCCTATCTAAACATGTCTAGCGAGGGCTCCATATCTGCATGGTGTTCCAAAATCTTCTCATCCACAAAGGATTGGAACGAAGATCACTATCACTCGATTAAATTCTCTAGCTTATTGAATGTGGAGACCAAGGACTACGTAGAATCCTAAATTTTGTCGATCATCTCTAAGGCATTGATAGCCTCTTGAATTTCCTTTGATTTATCCAATCTTTCCATGAATCCTAGAGTGTGGAGAAAAAAGGAATTTCCAACTTTCCCTAAGAGGACTGAGAGAAAATAAAACCAAAGACCCACAACTTGTATAAATTAAATTCCAAATACTAGTAGTGAAGACATGAGAAATCAAGTGATATCACCAATTATCTACATGAAACCATATAAAATTGGGCTTGAAATTGGGACATGGTCTAGACTGAGGCCTTAGATCTCCCATTGTGGTGAATATCACCCCAGGACATAAGTGAAATGACTTGATACTCATTCCAAACATTGGAATTGAATCCACCCTCATACAAAATGAAGAGAACACTACAGCGGAGATGGAGAGAAATAAATTAGGTCCAGGGAGAGTTAAGACATGTGAAAATAGAGAGTGAGAAAAATCCATAAAATGAGCCACATGTTCACTAGAATGTACCAGTTCTGGAGATACCTATTAAAAGGACGGGCTTGGCAATGCAGGTGGGAACCTTCTATTGATAAAAATAAATAAAACCTTGGGAGTTGGGACCATAGATCGCCCCCCTACAATCCTTACAATATAATCATTGAAGTCCATTTATGAAATTGGAGAGGGTAATAGTTTTGTATTAAATTGTAGTATCCCTTGATTCAAATTTGTCCCTTGTTGTGCTAATTAATCAACATTTGAATTCATATTTCTATAAATGTGATAGAATTTTACTTGGTCAAATTTTGTCAATGATGCCTGGATCTTGCGTATCAGGGGGGAGATAGTAATTTAATGGTCATCTTCACTTTAGAGAATTTTTGAATGACCAATAAGGAGTCCCTAAACATAGTGAGCTAATTAATTCCATGATCGAAGGCAAGCTCCAATCCTTTCCAAAGGGAAAGCAACTTGACATGATTGTTTGTGGATTTCTTGAGTCCCCATGCATACTACACTACCATTTGTTCATGAGGGCCAAATAAGACCCCTCCCCCTTATGTGTCCCCACTGATATATCCATATTGTTAACATGAACTCCAAAATCATTTAAGATCCAAAGGAAAACCACTTAAAGGTTGAAAAAATATTTTTTGTTATATAAATGGTATATATCAACTTTGCATAAATATTATAGTAAGAACGTGAACTAGTTGATTGGATATCCAACTTAAATTGGCTTGGAGAAATAGATGAAAAGAATTCAACGTCAAGTTATTTTTTTTCATATTGTATTTACCCATAGGTTGGTTTTGTAATAAATAACAGATTTCTTTCTATTGACCGCAAAAGTGGAATATAGAGGTGCAATTAACACTAGAAGAAAGGATGTGCAGATTTTCAACCTAATGGGGGAGTTTGTATTTCCTTTTCAAGTGTAAAATGTAGTGTATTATGACAATAAAAGTGTAATACAAGTATATTAATATCAAATTTCTCATATTAAATGAACCATATGAAGCTTCGTTTCCATAATTTGAGATAGTTGGTACAAGAGAAAGTTATGTCTCCTGTTCATTGCAAGATAAATGATTAAAATGTTACATATTTATGAAGACATTGATAAAAGATAAGTATGAAAAATTTATGATTATTCATGAGTTTTATGAAGATGAAATTACAAAGGGGTGTGAAGAGAGAATTCCACCTCCCAAATCCCTATGTCCATATTCACTCAAACCATTCTGGGTATTACTACTTACTAGGTCACTTGAGTTAATTACCTAAAATCCTCTTGACACCTTGGTGCTAACCATATTGTGATTTTCATTTTTTGTAAGTTTAGCAACAGTGAGGCTACATCATGGTCATGCCCAAGAATAATGCTAAAATAGGGTATGGAATTGAACTGGTGACTTAACATCTAGGAGTGCCTTAACAATTCACCTAATCACCGTCTATCCAAGACCCCTTGGACAACCATATTGTGAATTCATTTTGGTACCGCGACTATTATCTGACAAGTCACACAACAAAGGTTCATTTGGGACTAAACATTTTGTTACCATTCAAATCAAAACCATTATATAGAACCCAAAAGTATAGTGTCATGGTTAACCTACATACAATTAGGGTCTTACTCTATCCTCCCTACTTTAGGCTACATAGGAGTTAGTTAATTATTGTATGCATCAATTCTCTTTGAATAAGGCCCATTGGATAGCAGTTGATAATTATCGAATTAAAAAAGGCTATATCTTATAATCCACATACTATCTACCCATTAATGATATGACCATAAGTAATTAGGTTTTTTTTCCTACGTAAAACCTATTTAACAAGATAAGAGGCTATGTAATATTTTGTCTTATGTTGTACAGTTGGATATCTACTCATTGGAATTTTTCCTCGCCTTAAGAGGAAATTGAACATTGTATTTATCTTCACATTATCAAGATATAGGGTCATACTTTTATATATTTTATCTTATTGTCTCTTGTTTTCCCACCTTAAGAGGAAAGTGAACATTCTATTATTCCTTACATTCTCAAGGTAAAAGGTTATATTTTATATATTTTATCTTTTTTTCCTTTTTCTATTTGATCCACAATTTTAATCTCTATATACTTGCTTATGTTTGAATTTTCAAGGGTTAGGGAACACCACAAGTGGTATTAGAGCTCTCTCCCAAGCAAAAATACTTGTGAATTTAGTTTAATTTTTTAAGGCTAGAGACATGTTCAAGTGTATTTAAGTAGCATAGTGAGCTATTGTTTAGTGGGTAAAATTATGTTTGGGGAAGAATAAACATGAGAAATAAATTTGGAATCATGTTGTCAGAAATGCTTGTAACCCCTATTGGTACCCCTTCAAGTAGTATCACATCAAACAACACATATATATAGAACATAAATTCCATGTACCTCTATGTATATTGATAGTTCACTTGGTATATCAAAATCTAAGATTAGATCAAGTGATCGACTATCATGTTGCTATAGTAAACCAATAACAACACTAAGGAAGATCACTCTCTAATGCCCATGTACTTAGGTCATGTGGCTAAGAGCATGGTTGAGCCTCCATAGTTGCTACCTTGAGATATCAAAATAAGTACTATTGTTGGAACCCAAGTATATATTAGAGGGTTATATAACCTAACACTCCTCCATCCCTCAAACCCTACAAAACCTACCTTATGTAGCTAGCAAACAAAATTCTTATATCTTTACAATTAGAATAAATTTTAATATTTTGTCATCATAGAAATGATAAAATAGGAATAGTACTAGCATTTAAAGAAAAGAGTATACAATGGTCCAAACTAGAACCATTGCAGGAGAACTATGTGAAAATATTCCTTTAATTGTGTTGATTATGAGGGTATATCTCTTAAATAATTTTTTTGGGTGGACCCAACAATATAGTATTTTGGGTTATATTTGAAAATAATCCTTTCAAGCTATTTAATTATCATATTGATATATGTGGAGAATATCACTTCCGAAAAATATTTGGTGCTTTAATGTTAAACTCACAACATGGCCAACTAGACCAATAATGAGACTCTTTGGATAAGATTCAACAACAATCCTAACCTAATCATAACATATAATACAAAGTGAATGACATTGAGGAATCATTCAAGATGATGGAGGAAGATATGAAATAAAAAAATATCCTATTGAAAATAGTAGGGGATTTATTGGGTATCCATGTATGCAATTCACACATTGATCCTATGAAAGGGGAAATTATTCTATTTGAAGTATAGGTTGCAACCATGTTCTAAGATAGCCATTGCTCACACATTTAGTATCATATTTCATGGATCCATTTTCCAAAGGTTGACATGACAAAATTTGATGGGTTAGATCCCTTAGGGTGTGTTACCTAAATAAAAAATTAATTTTCTCTACATGGCATTACTGATGATCTACATAAACTATATGTAGGGGTTTTATATTTGGATGCTAAAAATTAATGGTGATGGTAATGGTTTAGGAATTCTCATAACAAATATATTTCTTGGACCTATTTTGTAAAAATTCGTTCATTCATTTTGAGCATAACACTCACCTTTAGGGATTGCTAACAAATATACATAAAATAGGCACAATTAAAAATTATATCACCTCCTATGACTAATTAACAATCCAAACAGAGGGATAATTTGATTTATCTTTAAGAGAATGATTCTTTAGTTATCTCAAGGAAGTAATTGTTTCACATTTCATGATGCAGTTCCCACAAACATGGTCAAAATATTGTGATAGAGATAAACAATATGAGAGAGTGATCAATGCACAAACTAATAGACCTTTGTTCACTGTGACTCACCCTAACTTCTCAATGGAAATTAACCCTAAATCTTCCAACTCACATGGAGTTTTCATCCACAACTTATATCTTGAAGAGATGGTAGAAATTTATGGCTATATCTTTTCTATAATTGGATTGAGAAATATTTCAAAGGGCTTAATGTAGAGAACATAAATTATTTCAAATTGATGTATCTTCGCATGGATACTTATAGGAAATTCCTATTAAATATACCCTTGCAAGTGCCTTTTGAAGAACCCACAAATTCCCTTTATGCCTTGATTGGTTTCTTGACAATAGAAACCTTGAAATCAATTGGATACATCAAAAAATGCATGTGATTATCGTTGATTTATAGTGGAAACATCAAAAAAATTATCCATAAAAATGTGGAACAAGGCAACCATTATTATGCACAACCCATATATAATTTTTAATTTATATTTTCCAATGGTGGAATGATGAAATGTGGGGGATATGTGAAAATGTGAAATCACAAACATATGAATATCATCTCAAAAACCACATGCTTTCCATTAAAATGGGAGGTTGTGATATAGTTCTTAGGGTAGAATGATTATGCACTTGTGGGCTAATCACCATGCATATCAAGGAATTCTACATGATATTCATGTAGGAAGGATAGAAACATGCCCTTATTGAGCTTATGATAGGTTCCCTTGAATTATATCCTCTATCATATGTATAAATTATTGAAAACATTCCACTCAAGTGTTATTGTGCAATTCAATAACATATAGATATTTGAGTCCACCCCATTGAAGATCCACCTTTATTTGAAATTAGCTCTCTCTAAGCCTCAATAGGTATTTGAGAGGAAAAAAGTTTTACTAATATAACATAGAGAGGATGACCATTGTATTCCCTCATTCTAGGGATTCAATTACCTAATGTGTGATTGTATAGACACCCTTTTGCATACAAAAAGAAATTTAAAATATCATTGAGGAGTCATTGGAGGTGGGAGTTATACATGATAGTACTATCCATTACTCATCATTAATGGTTATGGTATAAATAAGGAAGGTACTTGGTGTATGTGTCGTAATTTTTGGGCTCTTAATAATTTAATAACCAAGGAAAAATTTCCTATCTTAGTTATTGATGAACTCTTGGTTGAAATTCAAGAAGCCATGTTTTCACTAAAGTTGAACTTTGTCTAGGCTACCACCAAATTAGGATAAAATAATAAGACATCCCTAAGATCAGTTTATGTACACATGAAGGTGATTATGAATCTTTAATGATGCATTTTGGCCTTTGAATGCTCCATTAACCTTCTAGAGCTTTATGAATAAGATTTGTTGGCAATTCCTTTGTAATTTTGTGATAGTAACATTTAATGATATTTTTATATAGAACAAGACATGGGAATAACAAATTGAGCATATTGATAGACCCTTGTGACTCCTATAGGGAAAGTATCTATTTGTAAAATTCTCCAACTGTGTTTTTGGGGCTTTATAAGTTGAATTCTTAGGTCATACTGTCAAACAAGAGGAAGTATAAGTTGATTAGAATAAAGTCACAACTATATAAGATTGATCTCATTCTAAAATCTTGTAGATCCGACATGGATATTGAGGACTTAAATAGAACTATAACAAGTTTGTGAAAAATATCGAAAAATTGTGGATTGTTTAATATCACTACTAGAAAAGAATGCATTTATTTGGAATGATGCCACTAAATAGGCTTGCTCAACTTTAGAAGATGTCATGTGCAGAACTTAAGTATTAGTTATGCTAAATTTTACTATAAATTTTATCTTTAAAGGTGATGCGTTTAGAAAAGGTATTGAAGCAATATTGAAACAACCCCGGTCAAAAATCCATGTAAATATAAAACTATAATACCACGGTCATGGGACACGTATTCCAAGTTGAATGGTGGGAGAAACATCCTAGTGGTTTTTCACTTTGGGTTATTATGGCTAAGGAAATTGGCAAATGCAATGGAAAAGGCTTTGGAAAGGAAAAGTAGCATTTTAGCACATTTATTTATGAAAATAATGGAGATTAGGAGAAAATGGAGGTGAAAGGTCATAGGTTGCATGTGAGGAGGAAAATGAAGAAAAATAATGGAAAGTGAAGAAAATAGAGGCCTCACTAATAAAAAGGATTTTGAGGATCAGTTCACAGTCTTTTGTCAGTTCAGTTTTGGAGCTCTATCTCTATTCTCTCTCTTTGTCTCTCATAATCTTGGACACAAATTTTTCTTGGAGCACTCTTTGAGGAGTATGGCATACTTGGTGTCTTGGAGTAATAAGGCAAAGGAAGAGCATGAAAGCACAAGAGGACATCAGGATTAGTAGCTACAACGCGTTTTCCTTGTAGGTACTGAGTTGCATGTATGTTTTCATCACTAGTTTTGTCATGCATGGCATATGCATGTGGTTTATTGGTCATGATCGGTCATTCGCATGGAGGATTTCTTCGATTGATAGTGGATTTGCCTTGAGTTTCCATTTCTTGGAAATCCATGGTGTTGTGGGTTAATTTTTTTTTTTATGGTTGGTTATCATGTTTCCTTTAACTTGAGTTGAGTTACTAGTTCTTGGAATCCTTTTGTTAGACGAATGCTCTGGAAGCCCTGTAACATCTTGTGTTGAGTTACTAGTCCTAGAAGCCTTGGTTGGAAGAACGATTTGGAATCATTTGGTGGGTTGAGTTATTAGTCCTAGATGCCTTGGTTAGAAAAATCCTCTAGAAGCCTAGAGGAAGTTGTGGGTTGAGTTACCAGTCTTAGAAGCCTTGGTTCGAACAAACAGTCTTGAGCCTTGGAAGGCTTGGGTGGAGACCAACATGGTGATGGTTTTGTGATGGATGATTGTGGGGGGGAATCATTGTTTGATGGTTTGAGGTGGTTTGGCCTTTGGAAGCCTTAGATGATTTTATTGATGTGTTTTTATGAGATCCCACATTCATGCTTGGAATATGGCACAAGGGTGGATGGATGAAGAGAGTCTTGGCTCAACCATGTCTATGGTCAGGTAGTTCATGGATGTATCGATTCTGGTAGGCATTTGCATCATTAATATGAGGCTATTTCTCTGTGTTAATTCATGAGTATTATACTGGTTTGTATGTGTATTATATGGATGTTGTTTCCTTGGTATTTGTGTTGTTATTATGTTGGTTACGAGCATGTATTATGGCAGTGGATATGTATGTCTCTCATCATATTTTTACTTGTAAATGAATGAATAATATATCTATGGCCTAATAGATGAAATTGCAACTAATGTGTTGAGGCATCAAAGCTTCTTAGCGATTCTCAAAAAAGTATGAGAGCCCTATGCTCAATTATGTTGTTAAGACCTATAGATTTTATGTTTGCGACATGTTTGAGGAAATCCCTATCATGGCTAGTAGGGGTCCAATCAAGTCCTTCTTTAAGTAATTCCATTTTTATCATTATTCTATTGTTATATTTCAGTTCTCAAAGTTTCATTGAGTTCTTGGCAGTGACCTGGGCTTTGGGCCTGAAAAAGTGGCACAAATCTTGGAGTTGCAAGCATAGGTCTAAGTAGAAAAGTCCCCAGACGCATGCATACCCATGTTATGGGAGCATTTGGAGCCTCCTAAACACATGCTTTTCCATATCAAGGGAGTGTCTGGGGGATTAATGGTCTAAAATCTCAGTGGGACCTAGAGGCTACTTACCTGAGTGGTTGGGGATGGCTCCTGGGAGTTCTGTTGATGATGTGGAAGGTATGTTTGGTTTGTTTTTATCGGTTTCGCTTCCTTAATTGACACATAGGGAGTCAAATCATATCACATTAACTTCTTGTCACATGTTTACCCTGGTTGGCAGGTTACTTGGGTAGATGTGGGAGGAGGGTGTTACAGAGTGGTATCACAGTGAGTTTCGTTCTTCTTCATGTGGTGTCTGGTTTGCATTCGTTTGGGTGATATCTGATACCATAAAGTGGTATCAAAGCATGGTTCACCCATCGGATTGGAGTGACAGGGTGTTGGTCATTCATTCATGTCAGTTGCATATGTGTTCCTTATGCTTGTAGTCCATGTGCTTGTTGGATTTGCATGGTGTTGATCATGGTTGTAGTGATGTCACCATGTGAAGGTTGATGATATTGTTGTGTAATGTGTTTTAATGCATGCTTGTAGCTTGTATATGTGCTTGTTATGCACACATGTTAGTGGTCATTGTTACAGTTGGTTTTCCATGTAGGATTTGAAGATGTTGTTGTTGGGATGTGTTTGTCATGAATGTATGTTGGTTGTACATGCATTTGTTGTGCATGTTAATGTCTATATGTTGTTATGCATGCATTTCCATGGTTATGGTTATGCATAAATGGTAGGTTAGACATGGATTGTGCCAGTCATTGTTGTGGTCTTGTGTCATCATGATGATATTGGTTGTTATGATGCTAATGTGTTGGCTAAGATAGAGTAGGAGATGGATATTATCAGAGTGAGGTTGCAACACTAGAATTTGGGGGTAAGAGCAGATCGTCATACATGTATTGTATGTTTTCCATGCAAGTATGCTAGGGAATGGTTTTTTATATGCATTAGGGTTATATACATGTTTGTCATTTTATTATTGTTGTGGTTACATGCATGGTAGGTGTCAATGAATTAGTGTGGTCATATGTACATGTGTCAAATTTTCATCAATGATAGTAACTTGTTATAATATGCATTGTTGTTTTTGTTATATGGTAGTTAACTTGATGATTATGTTATATGTTGTTGATAAGTACGTTATATGCTAACTTGTTGATTGATATATGATAGTTAACTTGATGATTATGTTATATGTTGTTGATGAGTATGTTATATGTTAACTTGTTCTTGTTATATGTTAGTTAACTTGATGATTAGGGTTATTGTAGTTAAGACCTTGATGTTATATGTATCATGTTGATTTGGATTGGCCTATGCAGATGGGTAGGGTTATGACATTCAGGTATGAGTCAACCTAATTATGATAATGTGTTGTACTAATCTAGACTGATTGTGCATATGTGATTGTTATGCATGAATGCCAATTGTTTATGACTTTATGATGTGAACATGCTAGCTAGTTACTGTTATGGATATCATGAGCTTATTTATGTTTGATTTGATGTGGTTGAAGTTATATCTTGCTAATCTAGATTTATTGTGAAGACAACATAGACTCCCCTGAGATACATTAAGGTATGAGTTTGATTATGTCATATATTTAGCACTTGAATGTTTTATTATTTCATCTATTTGGTGTTTGAGTGTTGGTGTATATTATGTCATCTATCTATTATTTGAATGTTTGATTATTTTCATGATATGAGTATGTTTCTATAAGATTACATGAACAAATTATCTTGTTTTAAGATGGTTTTGCTAACCCATGTGTGTTAAGATAGCTAACATGTAATTGAGTTTAAGTAGGTGATAATTGTAGCATTATGTATTATGATTGATGAACATGAGTTGTTTGTTGAGTATGACATGGTTGTTAGACTTGGTAAAGGTTTATTTCAAATTGATAGACATGATGCCTTGATTTATGGAACATGTATTGACATGTGTGAACAGTTGCAAGGAAATGTGCTTGGTATTAGCATGACAAGGTAATAGCTGATGTGTTTATATAGCTAACAGTTGGGTGATGTGATAGTGCATAGTAAGACTCAATTGTAGCAAGGAAAAGGTCAAAGAAAGGAATTGGGTGAAAATTCCTTTGGTTATGTTTGGAAACCAGAATTCCAAACAAATGAGTGGTTTTCATATAGGATGTCTTATTAACTTTTAATTTGTTTGACATTATGAGGATATATGTTATATTCCTAAACATGTATTTGACAGGTATAAAAGTTGGATTCTATTTATGGTTGGATTCATCAAGGAATTAGGGTTCTTTGAGAAGCGTATGTGTTTAGTTACAAGGCAACGTGCTTCACACAACAAGGTAAGGTAACTAGTGTATTGTTATGTTTATTTATGCACTGACAATTATGTGTTTATGGAAATATTATGCAGAGGATTGCATGGCAAAGAGACTGCCATAAAATTTTGAAGAAGGATCTGCTTGAGCTTTCCTTTGGAAGCATTGGGAACCATAGGGATTGAGTCATGGTGTCTATTGAGAGTCTTGTGATTTGTTTGTGCTTGATTTGCAACTTTTTTTTATGTCTAGTGTATGGCCATACCACTTTGTTTGTGAGGTCATATTTCTATTGGTTTTCATAGTCTTTTCTTGTTTGCTTCTTGTTATTTCCTTTATGTTTTGATTCTTGGGAATTGGTCAGGAAAGAGGAAAGTTAATGGAGCTCAGGGAGAGCTAAAAGAAACCTATTAGGTAATGTAAACCAGAATGAAGCTCAGTGCATGAGTAAGGGAAGTTGGAGGTAATAATATGACAATTGGTTGGATTGGTTCAGTCCATTGGTGTAAATGGTCAGTGGTAGTACAACCATGAGAATGGTAACAGGAAAGGTGAAGTAAATGGATCTAAGGTGTCAAATGCCTTGGATATGTTGGGAACGATTGTTCTCAATGCTGTGCATGTATTCATAGATAAAGGGAGTTATCTTAACCTTGACCTTATGCTATCTAGTAATTATGCTATGATCATGATTGTGCTAATGTTTAGATATGTGTGTATGTGTGTATGTATGTCGTTGTTTGATAGGATCATGATTGTTTTATGCTAATGTTTATGTATATGTATCTATGTATCTATGTCATTGTTCAATAGCGTTTTCAGGGATCATTCTTGTGCATGAATGATTTCTTATGCAGGTGAGTGGCATGACAAGGCTCCTAGTCTTATAGGGAATCAAGTGGGAAGAGTAGTCATTACAAATATATGAGGTCAATATCATGTGGATATGAATTGATATTGTATGCTTTTATTATTCCTATGTTTATGTTATGACATGTAACTCTGATGGATACATAAACTGAATGAAAGTAGTAAGATCCGTGGCATGCTAGGATAAGCATGGATGGTGGAGAGACACTAGAAGCAAGGTTTCCTGGTAGAGACAGTGTGGTTTATGATGTGCGGTACTACTGTTGCGTATACGATGTCATATTGTATATTCTATTATTATGCATATAGTATTGTGTGTGTTGTATGTGTGGTGCTATGTACATATGGTGTTGTGTATGAATAGTATATGCAGTTTTATGTACATATGGTGCTATGTACATGTTGAATATGTAGTATTGTGTACATATGATGTTGTGTGCCTATTGTATGTATGGTGTTACATGCATATTGCACATGCAATGTTAGATATAGATGGTGCTATGTAAATTTTGGATATGTGGTGTTGTGTAGATATCGTATTGCGCACATGATGGATATGCGACATTGTGTGCATATGGTGCTATGCCCATGCTAGATATGCAGTTTTGTGTACATATGATGTCATGTACATGTTTTATATGCAGTGCTATATACATATGGTGTTGTGTGCATGTTGTACAAGTGGTACTATGTACATATGGTGTTGTATGCATGTGGTGTTGTGTGAAAGTGGTGTTGTGTACATATTGTGCATGTGATGATGTGTACATGTGGTATCATGTACATGTCATGCATGTGGTACTGTGTACATGTGGTATTTTGTACACGTTGTACAGGTGGTGTGGTGTACGTGTGGAATTGTGTACATGTTGTGGTGTGGGCATGTAGTACTATGTATGTTCATTTTGTAGTCGTGGTATCGTGATATATGTATTCATTATGTTGTACTCTATTTGAATTGGAGTA
>APFE030573533.1:42855-66459 GCA_000404065.3 Pinus taeda | reverse complement strand
AGTTGACTTGGTTAAACTAGTTGTAATTAGTCTAACTGCAAATAGACTAATGATGAGTTGTTAAACTAATTATTAACTCATAATGCAACTAAAGAATACATCAGTTAACTCAGTTGCATGTCAGTGCATGTTCAATTCAGCAGGGATAGGTGTTAGAGGATCGGATTACTATCAGTTGTGACTGTAGTTGTGCATGAGGATTTGCACAATCAATGGGATTGAGTTATGCCAATGAGAATTGGCCAATACCAAGTGATTATAGCCTTTGCTCACGTGATTCCCAGTGTGAGTGATTCTTTTGAGGCAAATACGAGTTTGGTTCAACCATTCTCATCCATTCTTGTGCAGGTATTGAGCAGTGGAGGCAGGCAAGCAGTGGAATAGATTTGGAGATCAGATCTGAGTTGTATTGTGTGTAACAGGTGGATATAGTGCTGGATACTTGTGAGAAGTATTGACTATTGCAATGTTACATGTTCTCAATCATTAATATACAGATAGTGTGGGGTTTTCAGCTCTAAGCTTTCCCTGGGTTACATACTGTGTTAATGTGTGCATGCTCTTGATGTTTTATTGTTATTGATGCTGCTATATTGATGAGCAACGTAGAGGAGCTTATGTATTGTGTATGTATTCCACAATAGTACATGATCAGGATAATCTCCATTGAATATGTGTTTATGTTTCAAAATTTCTACAAAGAAATCATTAGAATAAAGAAACAAGCATACGAGAAAAAAGGAGCATGGATCAGACATGAAGAAATATCTAAATAGCAAGGCACAAAAAATTGGCATCATCATGAAAGAAGAGAAGAACAACAAAGGGAATTTAGAGAACATTGTCACAAAGAAACCAAATCCACTAGAAGAAATAAAGTTAAAATCAGAAGTTGGACTAACCAACCGACCGACTCAACCAAAATTAGACATCAAGCCAGCAATATAGACCAAAGGAAGTCATTCGACTTGACCGGCGGAAAATAAGAAAGAAAAAAAGGTAAGATTCAGGAGAATCAAATGAATACATTCAACCATCATGCCTCATTTGATAGTATATTCATGTCACATTTAAAACCTTGTGATGCCACATTAAAGTTTAAATCTGAACTGACCACCAAATTTAAAAAAGTAATTGAACCATGTGTCTCACACAAGTTGAAATATATGCAAAATATTATCGTTATTATGACAAGACAACTTCAAATGGATCCCAAGGTCAAAAGTAATGTGACATTCAGTTCAAAAACTATAAATACAAAGAGACGCACAACATTTCCCATTATTTTTCTTAAGTTTTCACCAGATAAAGTAGTCAAGATTTTTGAAATCCCAAACTTCCCAAGTTTGATTATTTATGATCCCTAATTGCTTGAGTGTTGGGGAACATAAGATTTTCAAGTATACTTTAAAATGGGTCGGAAGAGAGTGCATTTTCAAAAACCAAATGTCATAGTATAACCAAGGACAAAAACTCAATTCAACTAGGCGAGTGCAACATATTTGCAGGTCTAAATTAATAGAATTAGAAAAGGAAAAATCAATTAAACCTCTTGGGAAAATCGCGTTGAATCATTCATGAAGTGGGCCAAATTTAATAAGTGGATTGAGCATACCCAAATGGTATACACAACAAGCGTTAGGGATGTTCTCGGCACGCCATTAGTTGCATATGTGCATGGGTTGAAGGAAAAAATTGTTAAGCATATTGTTAGTTGGTACCAAAATGGTGTTCTGTGGTTAGAAAAACCATTATTTATTTCGGTGATTGCAATCTATAACCTCACTAGTATACCACACAGGGGAGACAACATTCCAAATACAATCGACATGACTGTGTGGATTAGAAAGTAGAGGTCCAATGACAAAAAAAATTTCCAAAGGTTTAATCATTGGCTAAGTTTCGGACTTGTAGACTAAATGGGCATGCATTATTGTCACCCTATGGCTTACTCTAGCAAGAAGAGATTCCGATGTAAAATTGAACATGCTTGAAGCAACTAGGAAAATGAGGTAGACGATAGAGTATACAATTAGGCACGACATGTAGCCAATATGGTCCAACCCAACTTCCAAGAATGTCAGAATTTAGGTATGCTATTTGCATCCCATCTTTGTTAATTTTTCTATCAATGAGATAATTCTCCTTTCTAGAGAAATGGTATTTACCATAAATTCAGTCCCATTAATGAATAATTTTAAGATATTTGCACACGGGTGGTCATAGAAACCACAATAAATTGACCTCCATGAAATATTTTAAAATTGGTTACTAGACCTAAATTCAATATCTAATAGATGGAGGATTCCCCAGCATGTCTGACGTTTGTTTCCCATGATGTAGCATATTCATTTCTACCTGCATACAACAAAGGTTAGGTGCGTTGACTCTAGATATGTCGACCCCTAGGAACTCCCATACCAACCGACATTCAACCAAATATTTGCAGAATTGAGTCGAAAAATTAATATCATATTTCTAATTCCTTCACCATCTAGAGAGCCTTGAGTGGATGTACTCCTACCATTAACAGATGTAGAGCAAGAAGAGGAACATGAGGCAAATTTGTATATAGGGCCCTCTAAATTTCACTTATCAGTATCCCCACAAAATATTGTAGGTAGAGAGGCACATAGCTCAACTCAAGTTGAAATGCCAGCAGTTGGAATAAACTAACAAGAATTGTTCACAGATATCATGTTTGAAGACCCCTAGAGGCAGGACATATTGGATTTCATTGTAAAACAAGTCCTAGAGGAAACTCAAGGAAAAGGTAAATCAATGACAAAGCTAAGGAGGTCACAATAGTTTCTTGGGTCATCCATTCGACCCAACATCTTTCGATCCTTAGGCCAAGCCAAGGATATCTTTATCGATACAGTCAGACAAAAGTTAATGGTTGAGAAATATGCCCAACTACATCAACAACTGGCTTAGTCGACCACACCCAAAGAAAATTCCACCCCATCAATAGAATTAAGTTCAATCAAGTAGATCAAGGAAGAAAAAGATGTGAGCTGCAAAATTTGATCTATCATCTGACTCACCCCTCATCTCTCCAACACATATTACTGAGGAAGTTCATGGTGGGCAAGGGAAGACTATTAAGGTTGAAAAACATAGTATTCAAGTCAACACATAGAGTATTCAGGTCAACACACAAACTATTCAGGTCGACACACAAAGTATTTAGGTCGACACATAGCCTATTCAGTTTGACCTGTAACCTACATAGGTTGTTACATGAATAGTTCCACTGGCTGACGCACAATTCACTCCACATGTCAACACATTCCACTCAATAGGTCGACACACAAGAAGTCTCGCCAAAGCATACCAAGTCAAAAAATGTTACTAGAGGCCTAGCAGTAAAAATTGATCCATAAATGAAAGATATATTAAATACTTTGACGACCGAGTGGTGAACACCATAGCATCAATTGACTACACCAGGTACTTCTACTCCATTAGCCCAAAACCTATAGTAAAATAGATAGTAGGTAGATTATATGAACTCAAGGATGCATCAGATTAGCAATTATTTTCTTGTCTATGAAAAAATTTTTGAGAAGCAAAAAAGAGGTGGAAGAATAGTTCTATAGACAACATAAACTTAAAGATAAAAAGTAGCAAGAAAGGGAGGTTTCGTTGGAATGCAAGAACCAGTTAACATAAAAACTACACATTGAAACTTTCGCTGGAACAGATGGTCCACTTGTTGCAGTCAAACAACTTGTTTAAAACTACTAACTGGTTGATCGTGAGGAATAGATGAGTGCACAGACAGCTAACCTCCAACAACAAGTAACAAAACATGGAAATCAAGAAATGTCGACTGTCATTTAGGATGCCTATAGAGAATTCACCCAGGAAAAGTAGGAATTGGAACAAACATTGGATAAGGGTGCCACAATGAATATAATTCTTAACAATATTTCAACCTATTTTCTTCAATATGTTGTCATTTAAAGGCCCAAGAAATGCTCATCTGTGACTTTTCATTGAGTGAAGTTTTACAAACTTGAGCAAAGTCAGTACTAGAAGCTAAGATTGTCAAGGAAAGAAAATTACAAGTGCAGTTGATGCAGGAGGAAAGACAATGGCTTAGAGAAGGAAAAAAGTTTCAAATAGAAGCCTCCAATGCCACTGAATACCTATAGGGAATTTTCAACCAAGTGAAAAAATTGGAACAACAAGGATCAATTGACAAACAACTATCATAGTAGGTAGTAATGGATAATAAGGTGCAATATCTAGATTCACAAATCAAAACATTGGAAGCACAAGCAAGATTAGTTGTAAGAGAATGGTCACTATTTGATCAACATCTACAGTTTCGTGCTTCTATCATCCACCGAACAACATTTCAAGGGGGCCCAACCCAAGTATGATCATCTGAGCTTACTCCACCATAGCCTAAGTATTAGTTTTTTGAACCCATCCTTTAAATATGTGGTCATACCGCCGAATAGAGATCATATATACAAGAAATTGAGGTCGAAGGAGATTGGTTGTCAGAATAAATAGAAAGAAGAGGAATTCAAATATTAAATCCATCAGATGGAGGAAAGGAAGTACAATGGACCAACTGACCACAACTACGGGGAAGACATCTCATGAATAGACACCATTTTAGCCTTCTCCCTTGACAGCTCCATGATACCTCTTGACAATTCTTCTTTCTTCTCTTTATATATTGTAAAAAAAAAAATGTAAATCTCCAAATCTCCCCCTTCTATGGGATGAAGAAATCATTGAGGATGGGGGATATGTTAGAGGGGCTAGTTGACTAAGAGTCAAGTCAACATATAGGAAATACATATTGTAAAGTTTGTCGGCTTTCTAGTTGAGTCAATTAAGGATAATCAGTTCTGAAAGTTAAATTGTTGTAACTGTCAATATATATATTTATATGTGTGTGTGTGTCTATGTGTTTGTGTGCATCAATGTAATGGTTGTAATTGCTCAGTAAGAGAATATAATATGAAGTACTACTTTGTTGGTTCTCTGCTACTTTGTGTCCCTTCTACTATTATTATGTTGCATATGATTATATAAGTTATTGTTGTCCTTTCTATTGGTAACCAATGCACACTATATGTTAGACTACAACAATAGGGGACAAGGGACACACTTGCTTGACATCGATATTGTAGTTAATTTCTTCCTATCAACCCTCAATGGTCGTAAACTCAACAATAAAATTTTCATACAACCTTGTCACAACAATATTTAACTTGGGAGGAACCTTTATCTCTTCCAACCTCTTCCAAAGGTTTGTCTTGGGAACGATATAAAAAGTTTTTCTAAATTAAATGAAACAACAAAGGAGATCAGTTGTATTATTGCAATACCTCTCCACAATGATCCTTGTAGTTAATGTCTATTAAAATCAAATTTGGTTTATTGAACCTCAACAAAGGTAAGGATTTATTTGGTTTTCTTAAGAATTTTATTAATGTGCATGAAAATATTTAAGAAAGTGTTCCTAAATCTCTATAATTTTAATGAGTTTAAAGTTTAGGAATGTTGGTATTGTAACAAATATTTGGATCTAATGTGGGTGTACATAAGATATTTTAAGAGAAAGTGATTTCATCTTCAACTCTCTTAGTGTCACAATGATGACAAATTATTTCAACCCGTGACATTTTGGGAATTATCCAATGCCTTGTTTCATTATTGAGCTCATGAGAGTTTTGTTCTTATTTTGACAATATTGTGTTTTATGTTTGTACTAGTCAACATAGAAAGAAAATTTTGATCTTCTAGATTAGGGTTGATCATCTCCTTACAATATCTTAATTTTATTTTATCCTTTAAGTCTTTATTGCACCAATTTTTTCCTTTAAATTTAGATGTATCAGTATTCTACAACGTGATATTGTCCTTTATTCTTGATTATTTAGCCAATACTTGTCATAAATATGCCCCCTTCGCCCCCCTGTACTTGAGCCATAGGTGGTTGTGACTAGAGTTGAAGCAATCTTAGGAAGAATTTTGTATTCCATATTATTTATCTTGTTATTGTACATTAGGTACCTAGTCATAGTCGTGCTCTCAATAGGGGAAAACTTACTTCATTGGGGAGGATAGGATAGGGTGTTTGAGATTGTAAGTCATAAAACACTTTTGGGTTTTCTCTATCTTTCTCTGTGATTCTTCAAAAATACCACAACCCTAAACTTCAAAACCATATAAGATACCAAGAGTGACATGAGTCTCAATGAGGAGTTTATTATTATCACATAGCTAAACATTTGTTGATTTACAATTGTTTTCAAGTCTACAATAAGTTTTTCATTCTCCATTTATCCTTATCTCAATGCTATATTTATAATTGAGCTTTTGAAGAAAATTAAAATCAAGATATTTGTATGAAGTCACTTCCTCCAAGTCATTGTTTCCATACATGAAATTAGCATAAGTGATATTTTGGATTTAATTATCATAACCTTTGGTTTGTCATTGTTAACAATCATCCTTATGTTAGAGAAAAAAATTTCAAGGATTTTTTGTTGCTTCTCAAGAGTCTTAGGGAATCTTCTCCATAAGAACAACATCATTGGCATACAGAAGAATGATCATGACTATACTGGTGAGAGTCAAGTTGACATCACCTGTGCCTTACAAACAATGTTCTAACTTGTCAATGTATATGCTAAAAAGGTAGGCTATAGGGGAAAGCCTTGCTTAAATCCTATATTCCAAACAATCATTGGAAACCTCACTTAAATTTTACCAACATAGATCTATCTTAACTCTAGATCCACCAAGCACCAAGAGGGTTCAAATCTCTCAAGATGCAAACCCCTTTTTGAGTGAAAATTCAAGAAAGGTTTGCACCTAAAGAGATTTGATTTCTCTAGACACTAGGTATATCTAGGGCTAAGATGGATCTATGCTAATTGTTAATAATAATGTTTATATCTGTATAAATTTCATATCTCTATATATAAAAATATTCTTATTTTTATCATTAAAAACATTAATAACTCAAATAGTACATATATATGAGATATTTTTATTTAACATGTTTTATAATTTTTAAAATGATATGCTATACATTGATTATATATTATTAACATATATATATATATATATAACCAAGAAAAAAAGTTTATGTAATATTGAATTTTATATGTTTATTAATAATTTAAAATATGAAATTTGAAATACATGGTTAGAATTATATTTTATTAAAAGTTAATATTATAGCTATTATTCAAACTAGTGATTCAAAAAATATCAGTTGATTTTAAAACAAATTCAACAGAAAAAATGTGATGAAAAACTCCAAAAACCAATGACAAATATATGATTATGGCTTTGTATATTGTATTTTTTATTAATAAAATTGTAAACAATTTTTCCCGAAAAAATATAATATGCATATCACATTAACAATAAATTTAAATATAATGATTTAGTATAAATATATATTTCATATATTAGTTTAAAAACATTTAAAATTTTAATAAGTTAAATTAATAAATGTATATTAAAAAAAAAAATTATTTTTGCATATAGAAATGTGAAAATATATAGAATGTTGAGTCGTAGTCTATTTGTTATAGGTTTTGAATTTTTTCTAGGAATTTTTTCTAATTGAATTTGGGTAGGATTTGTTGGAATCACAAGTTTGAGTTGTGAAATATTTACATTCTGAGTGCCCTAAGGGTTGTTCAAGATGTTAAATTCATATATGCAATCAAAAGCACATTTTAAATATTAAAAAACAAGTTTCAAAAAAAAATGTTCCACCTGATTTCAGCCAAAAATTCCAAAATGTACAATGGTTTTTAGTGTTTTTTTTTTTTTTTTTTTTTGGTAAACTGAACTTTTATTGCCCTGAAAACATGGGATTGCATCTAAAAATTACATAGTACATTCTGATCTCTCAACAAGGAGATAGACCACAGCCAAAACTTGATCCTACGTAGAGTCTCAAATGACATACAAAACATAACATGATAAAACTAAAACATGCCTTTAACAAGGTACTGACTAATAGCCTCATCATTGGGTAACTATATCGACCTTAATACACCTCCAAGATTACTAAAATCAACTCTTATGATAATTCCTTACATCTTTTAATTATATTTTGCTTAATGAGATGAGTAAAAGTAAGATGTTATGCCTAGTGGTCTAATGTGTATTCATTCCAAGTTTTTGAGAGCAAATCATGGCAATTTTTGCTAATTAAGGGAAGAAACTAGAATGATACAAGGAGGAGAGATTATAGGAGATAGATCCTTCTCATTCAATCCTCACTCATTGGAATATTCCTCAATCAAATCACACTAGCTCGGATTTGCAAGCAGTCAAGTCATGGAGATTATGGGCAGTCGACCTAGTGATAGTTAAGAACCAGTTCATCTTGAGTTTGCAAGCCAAGCCTCCCTATATTTGAGGAAGTTGTTGGAGACTTCAGTTGTATAAATAAGGAGGCCTAGAGCCTCATTAGGATTCAGATTTTGTATGTAAGAGCACTAAGCATTTTCGAGTTCAAGTTTTGTGGAAAAACATTGTTATGTAATTTTTTTGATATGATAATGAGAATAAGAATTTCCTTGATCCAACACTGAGTTGACTCAGAGGGTTGAAGATATTGGGATAGGTCCCAACCCTAGTAGGAAAGGATCCTCTTCTTGTACTTGTATGCTTAGGTTTTTTCATAGATTAATTGTTGAATTGATTTTAGCATTGTTTCATTGCAAGTAGTGGTGAAGCTGATTAGTTTGCTTCCATCTGTGCATAGCTTTAACAATAGTTTTAGAGAGGTAAAGGAATACCAAAAAGGCTGATAGCAAGTGGGTTTAGCCTCACTCCTCCCTTCAGGGACCATGGTTTGAGGAACAACTCCTATTCAACCCCAAAAGGACAAAATTATGATTTCTTATGGGATTTAGGGTTTCTGCTACTTAGGCCACCATCTGTTCAGTTTTCAAGAATAGGTTTTAGTTTTTATTTCTGATATTTCCAACTTTGTATTAGATTTCATGGTGTTTCACAATATTCTACAAGTATTTCCATGCATGAACTAGGCAACTCAATAATGGAATTCTATTTCTTATGTTGATTAGAAATCTTCCTTGTTTGACATGATTCGTGGGTAAATGCCAGTGATGTATGTATTTCAAGAGCTTTCAATAGTGCAGGGAGATCTAATGTTAGCAGCCTCAGCCTAACCTCATCCATCCATGATCATCAAAAACCACTAAGTCCCTCAACCAATTCATCATTCAATAAGCACAACTTTCTAGGTTTGTTGAGCAAATCCAAACATATTACAAACTCTGTTTTGAACTCTGAAGAAGTCCTAGCCACTCCCTTTCTTTGTTTCTTCCATAATTCACCTTCCCTAAGCCCTATACCACCTTCCAAATCACTCCTATTGCTGTTGGTCGGATCCTATAGGAATACAGGGGATCCTATAGGAGCATTAGCACATCCTATAGGAAGCATTAGGATGTCCTGTAGGACGACATGTAGTGGCCTCTTTGATGCTGATTTGTGGAAAAATCATACAGGAAGATAGGAGAAGACGCCAAATTGCCTCCCAATCCATCTAACATTTCACAACCATCTCTAACCCACCTACCACATCACCAAGAAGATTTAGCATTCACATTTTCACAAAAAAGTACAAAAAGGAAAAAAGATTTATTATGTTCATTCATATGCACAATGGTAAGATGTTTGGTTATTTCAGATTGCATGCCTAGGATAGTTAGGATTACACACATGTTAGCTTAGAATTCTTCTAAAGCAAGATCTCTTAACAAATAGTTAGATGCTTGGTGTGTTTAAATCATTTATTGCAATCTTTCATTACTACAATAGACAATATTTCCATTCTTCAAATTAGGGTAAAATTCCCCTTTCTTCCTTGGTAATCAAACTTCTTCTGAATCAATAGAAGGCTAGTTTGAGAAACCATAGTGGCATATCATCAGCTCATAAGTGACAAAGAGTGGACCCATTACATCTACTTATGTATACAGCATTGTCACCTCCAAGTTTGTATGAACCCCAGGTTGATAAAGTAAAGTTGGTAGCCCCAGGAGTTGCAGCATTCTTGCTACAATACTGGTGCTCATCACTTTTTGGCATCATTTTCGGGGAGGTGTCTGAGTAGATGTATTTCTGCTTTCTTTCTTCTATTTCATATCTCTTTCATTCCGCTATTAGCTTCATTTCTACAAAAGTAATTGTAAGTTGGTTTTTTTTCTTTTCCATTCTACAATTAAGATTTCATTCAGCAATTAGTTTCCATTCAGTTTGTTATTTCAATTCTGCAATTAGTCTTAAAGCTTGAAAAACAAAGAAAAACAAAAACATTTCTCTCAAGCCTCATAGGAATAGGAATAACTTAGGGAAATTTTTTCCAAATACCCCCACCACTTCCAACAGCCAACCTTCCCTCTTCTTCGGTGGCTGTGAATTGGAGGACCCCTTAGGTGAGCAACCAGAGATTTTTGAAGAGCCTATGGGGGGAGAAGAAGAAGGAGAACCCATTCCGACTAACCTAATGGCTGAAAATAGAAATGAGAGAGGAGATAGAGAAAGAATTGAGGGTTATTTTTCCATCATAGAAACCAATGGGGATGCTAAGAAGAAAAACATGAGCCCTATGCTCTTCCTCACTTCCATGGCCTAACCTGAGAAGATCTAGATACTTTCTTGTTTGAGTTTGTTGTCATATGCAGAACTTATGATTACACCACTGATGATCAAAAGTTGAAATTATTCCTATCCACTCTCAAGGATATAGCTCTGTGCTGGTTCATGGGTTTGCCTGGGGATAACATCACAACCTGGGCTCAGATGCAACAACCCTTCAACAACAAGTATCGAGACTACTGTAGGTCCAAAGACACTAAAGAGGAAATTTTTAGAATGACCCTGGGGCACGATGAATCCTTAGAGGATTATGAGGAAATATTCCAGCTTAGCTACAAAAGGGCCAGGTGCACACTTAATCCTGAGTCACTGAAGCTAGTCCTACTCAAAGGTGTCAGGGAAGATCTTCTGGATACCCTAAACAAAACAAAACAAAAGCACTTCTTTCAATCCTTGTAGGAATATGGATAACTTAGGGAAATTTCTGCCAAATACCCCCACCACTTCCAACAGCCAACCTTCCCTCTTCTTCGGTGGTTGTGAATTGGAGGACCCCTTAGGCGAGCAACCAGATATTTCTGAAGAGCCTACAGGGGGAGAAGAAGTTGGAGAACCCATTCCAACTGACCTAATGGCTGAAAATAGAAATGAGAGAGGAGATAGAGAAAGAATTGAGGTTGATTTCCCCATCATAGAAACCAATCAGGATAGCCAAGATGAAAACCATAAGCACCTCTGCTCTTCCTCACTTCCATGGCTTAACCTCAAAAGATCCATATGCTTTCTTGTTTGAGTTTGTTGTCATATCCGGAACTTATGATTACACCACCTGATTATTAGAAGTTGAAATTATTCCTATCCACTCTCAAGGATACATCTTTGTGTTGGTTCATGGGTTTACCTGGGGATAGCATCACAACATGGGCTTAGATGCAGCAAGCCTTCAACAACAAGTATCGAGACTACTGTAGGTCCAAAGACACTAAAGAGGGAATTTTTAGAATGACCTTGGGGCATGATGAATCCTTAGAGGATTATGAGGAAAGATTCGAGCTTAGCTACAAAAGGGCCAGGTGCACACTTTATCCTGTGTCATTGAAGCTAGTCTTACTCAAGGGGGTCAGGGAAGATCTTCTGGATACCCTAAAGAAAACAAAACAAAAACACTTCTTTCAAGCCTTGTAGGAATAGGGATAACTTAGGGAAATTTCTGCCAGACACCCCCACCACTTCCAACAGCCAACCTTCCCTCTTCTTTAGTTGTTTTGAATTGGAGGACCCCTTAGGTGAGCAACCAGAGATTTTTGAAGAGCCTATAGGGGGAGAAGAAGAAGGAGAGCCCATTCCAACTAACCTAATGGATGAAAATAAAAATGAGAGAGGAGATAGAGAAATAATTGAGGGTGCTTTTCCCATCAGAGAAACCAATGGGGATGCTAAGATGAAAAACATAAGCCCCTCTGCTCTTCCTCACTTCCATGGCTCAGATGCAAGAAGCAAAATTTATGAGTACACCACTGATGAACAGAAATTGAAATTATTCCTATCCACTCTCAAGGATACAATTATGTGCTGGTTCATGGGTTTACTTGGGGATAGCATCAAAACCTAGGCTCAGATGCAAAAACCCTTCAACAACAAGTATCGGGACTACTGTAGGTCCAAATACACTAAAGAGGAAGTTTTTATAATGACCTTGGGGCATGATGAATCCTTAGAGGATTATGAGGAAATATTCCAGCTTAGCTACAAAAGGGCCAGGTGCACACTTGATCCTGAGTCATTGAAGATAGTCCTACTTAGGGGGTTTAGGGAAGATCTTATGGATACCCTAAACATTCTAGCGGGAGGGGACATCTACCAGCTACCCTATGAAGATATCAAGACTATCTTTAAGAACCATTCTAGGGTAGCTAGAAAAAAGGGTAGGGGTAGTCAACTAATGGCCATCCCATCCTCTTCCAACACATCCATAAAAGGTGAAAATGGAAATATGTTGGAAGATTTCAAGAGTGAAATGTTGAAAACCCTTGCCCTACAAATGGACACTATGCACATCAAGAGAAAGCAGGGGGAAGCAGAGAGATCATTATCCATGTTTTTCCCTAGATGCACAAGGAGGCACCCTAGGAATGAATGTCCACTAAACCTTATAGAAATATGCTGAGTATGTGAAGAAAATCACTCCATAGACAAGTGCCCTTCTCTACCTAGACTAAAATTTGTGTATCAGGGAATTAAAGGGGTGACTGAACAGCTCTACTACATAAATCAAAGGAGGCCTCATGGACCTCAATCGTACCAGCAGGGCATGCAAGGGTCATCCTATGTATATTACAACCCTAACCGAAACACATATATTCCCTCTTGGGGGAGGCCTGCTCATCCCTTCTGGTCTACACCTTCTCCCTAGTATTTTGCACCTTAATAGCATTCCCATCCGACCAACCTGCCATTTCATCCATATACTCCTCCACAGTCGCAGTGGAATGCGCCACCCCAGGGGTGGAGGCCCCCATATAACAATGCTCCAGCTTTATTTCCTTTACCTCCTACTCAACGATAGCTTTTACACCTTGCTCCAGCTAAACAACCTCAGATGCTTGCCCAGCCAAATACAAACCTGAATAATAAACATGCACAACAAGTATATAGTGGAGAGGCATCCTACCCTTCTTATGCTATGGAAATTAAGGAAATCAACCTAAGGTCTGGGAGAGTACTCCATGACAAAGCCATCTCCATCTCCACCTAGGGAGAGTGAGGAGGAAAGAGAGGAAAGTATGCCTAGAGTGAATCCACCACCCTTTCCTGAAAGATTAACTCATCCAGTCCAACCTACCTCCGAAGAGAATGAACTTATGGGTGAATTGAAAAATCTATGTGTCAAAATTCCACTTCTTCAAACCATTGAGGATGTACTTATTTACAACAAACTAATTAAAGAGAAGTGTTTCAAACATCCAGGGAGGCGAAAAAGGGACACCCCTACCATTAATGTCATTGGACAATTGTCCGACTTAATGTTTGGGCATATAATTTACCCGAAGTATTTAGACCTCGGAATCCCTGTAGTAGATGTGCACATCAATGGCGCCATTTTCCCACACACCTTTAATGATCTTAGGGCTACCATTAATGTAATGACTATGAACACCATGCTCAAGCTAAATCTCCAAGGTTCATTAAGAAATACCACAACAGTCTTACAACTTGCAGACCGTTCCACAGTAAACCCTGAGGGGATTGTTGAGGATGTGATGGTCTTCATTGACTCCTGGGAGTACCCTGCAGACTTCCTAGTTCTCCAGCCTAAGGCCAAGATAAATGGTTATCCTCTCATACTTGGGAGACCTTGGTTAGCCATTGTTGATGCCTACATCAGCTGCAAGGCTGGAAACATGACTATCAAAAATTGGCATTTTCCCAAGAAGTTGGTCTTGTACCATCTTACTCAGCCATCCGTAGAACATGATTTACCTTTATGGCTAGAAGAGGAGGAAGAAGATGAATTATACTCAACCCAACTCTATACCCTAAAAGCTGCCATGGGAGGAGGATAGTCGGATGAAGATGATTTGATTGAACACATTCTCCAAAATCCAACTCCCAACACCTTGTCCTTAGAGGAAGTAGTAAAGGAAAACAAGAGAAACCATCATATTGATCTATGCTTAGCTGATTCAAACCCTACTCATGTCAAGACAATAGAATTAAGCCTTGAAAGAACTTTGAAAATCAACCCCTCTCTTTCTGTACACCAAGAAGAAGAGTTGTGCAACATGTTAAGGGAACATTTGGATTCCTTTTCTTGGAGTTACAAAGAAATGAAGGGAGTGGACCCCTCAGCGTGTACTCACCACATTTATATCAAAGAAGGTTACAAACCAGTTTGACAACCCTAAAGGAGAATGAATCCAGCTCTCAAGGATATAGTCACAGAAGAACTACAAAATTTGTTGGATGTAGGATTCATTTACCCTATCTCGGACAGTGAGTGGGTTTCTCATTTGGTGTTGGTTCCAAAGAAAAATGGGAAGTGGAGGATTTGTGTTGATTAAATGGAGTTGAACAAAGCAATAAAGAAGGACCATTTTCCTCTACCTTTCATTGACCTTTCACAACCATCTCTAAACCACCTACCACATCGCCAAGAAGATTTAGCATTCACATTTTCACAAAAAAGGACAAAATGGAAAAAAGAGTTATTGTGTTCATTCATATGCACAGTAGTAAAATGTTTGGTTATTTCATATTGCATGCCTAGGATAGTTAGGATTACACACATGTTAGCTTATAATTCTTCTAAAGCAAGATCTCTTAACAAATCATTAGATGAGTGGTGTGTTTAAAGCATTTATTCCAGTATTTCTTTTTTTTTTCCTTTTTTTTTCCTTTTTTTAGTTGTGGTTCATAGACACCCTGGTCAATGGATGGTCGCTACGTCCATGGAAAAATCTAGGCTAATCGGCCCCGAAGGGAATCTAGCCCCACGGCCCACTAGCTAGGCCTAACCCCAAGGGCTTCAGGCATAATGGACCCTGTGACCTCCCGAACGGAGAGGCACTGATTTTGACCAACTGAGCTAACCCTTGGGGCTTTTATTTCAGTCTTTCATTACTACAGTAAACAATATTTTCATTCTTCCAATTAGGGTAAATTCCCCTTTCTTTCTTGGTAATAAAACTTATTTTGAATCAGTAGAAGGCTAGTTTGAGAAATGATAGTGGCCTATCTCCAGCTCAACATTGACAAAGAGTGGACCCATTGCATCTTCTTGTGTATACAGCACTGTCACCTCCAAGTTTGTACGAAACCCGAGTTGATAAAGTAAAGTTGGTAGCCCCAGGAGTTGCAGCATTCTTGTTGCAATACTGGTGCTCATCACTAACCTATCTAACTACAAACAAAAAAATTTGAGAAACTAGATCAAAAACCTATGTCTTCATCTAATCAAGTGATAGGGTCAGGGTTTGATCCTCGTATTGGGATTGGACTTGCTTAGTTATCCAGGGGTTGGGATGTTGTCTGAGCGATCCCAAGATTTTATCTGATTATGGCCATCCAATGATCCATATGATCCAGACGGCGGTCATAGTACCTGAGGTGGCCATGCATGTGCTCTAAGGTCTACTACATGTCTCTCCTTGCTTCTTGGTTGTCCACCAGTGCTCTACCAAAGATGAATTATGTTTTCCAACAGAGGCCAATGGTTTGTAATAATTGGTTGATTCTACTCAATGTTTGACCTGTGTATGGAATGCGAGTCTTCCAATCTTCCCTCACAACCTCGTTTGAGAGGGTATCTCACTCAATGGATCATCAAAATTGACTTAGTTCTTATTGTATGTAACATCACCAAGTTGATTTTTCATGTAAGTGGAAGGACATTGTAAAGGAAAAAATAAGACAAAGGTCATGGGACATGTATTCCAAGCTAAATGGAGGGGAAAAAATTAAAGTGGGTATCGCTTGTGGTTAATTATTGGTTATGGAAGTTGACATTGGAATTGGCAAAGGAAAAATACAAAAGGTAATAAATGGCAATTAATTTAAGAATAGGGAAAATATGAGAAAAGGAAGATAAAGAGACAATAATATGCATGAAAGGGAAATTAGGGAGAAAATAAAGTAAAATGAAAGAAAAGAGAAAAAGGAAAGGAAAAGACACTAGAAATCAATGCTAAAAGGCATCTGAGAAAAATTTGACAACTTTTGATCAGTTTCAGAAATCATACTCCAAGAAAGAGAGAGAGAAGGAAGAACAAGCAAGGAAGCAAGCAAGAAAAGGACATGCAAAGGAAATCAAGGGAGCACAAGCAGAAGATTGGAAAAGTAGCTACGATAGGAAGATTTTGTAGGTAACAGGTTGCATGTGTGATTTCCTTGTCTAGATTTGAATTCATGGTGCATGAATTTGGTTTACATGATTACATTTTTTTCATTGGCATGGGATTTTCCTAGGTTAACAGTGGTTACAAACTTTCCTTTCCATTTCCTGGATAGCCATGGTGTGTCTGGATTCATTCTTGGTTGAGATTTGGATTACTGGAAGGTTTTGGATTTGGGTGAGGTGGTCTCAGGAGAATCCCAAGGGTTGGGGGTGGAAATGGTTTTATCTGGGAAGCCCTTGACAGGTGGGTGGAGACAGGAAAATTCCTCTAGGTACGATGAAGAAATTCTGAGGCATCCAAGCTTGTGTTGGTTTGGTGATTTCTAGACTAATTTAGGTGTAATCACTATGGTTGAGGGTATAGTTGGTTTAGCCTCTAGATGCCTTGGTTGGTTTTGTTTTGGTGTATCCCATGAGATCCCACATTCATGCTTGGAATATGGCACGGGAGTTATTTGTTGAAAGAGAGATTTGGTTCAACACATTCTATGGTCAAATAGTATGCAGAAGTCCTTGAATTTATTGGTGGTTGCATATGTTGTTATGTATTTATTCTTATTGATATTAATAAGCACAAGTTTTAATTTTATGTGTGATTTCATGACTAGTATTTCATGGTTCTATTATGGTTACATGCATGGTACATTTTTCATAATATGATGTGATCTAATTATGGATCAATTCCATGGTTTGATGGACTCTTAGTTATCTTATATGAATGCATGAGCTAATGTGTGTTATTGCATCTAGTAATAGAGGAAATCAAGCCTTCTTGATGGTTTTTTATGAACTTAATGAATTTATGCATTCTTGACCTACAGGTACCTTGTTTACCAAGTGTTGTCTAAATTATTTTCATTTATTTCATAAGTTTGAGTAGGAATAATTTTAAGAATAGTAAATGAAGACTCCTACATGATAATGACACAGTTCTAGAAGATTATGGGAAGTTCTAGGCAGTTTCCCTAGAGCTATCCATGAAAATATGGAACAGGGCTTCTGGCCCCAGTCTCTTAACTAGGAAATTTTGGTTGTAGCCACATGGAGGACAACCAATTTATGTGACTGGAGCCCTCTAGCCACATGGATAGCTTGGAATGTGTGTGATTGTGCTACGAGGTGAGTCAAAAAGGTAGTTCTAGTCTAGTAAAAGTTGATCAGTAGGTGTTGCTTAACATCTGGATGATCTAGTGTTCCAAAGGGTTATAGTAAATATTAAAGGTAGTAGGCCCCACTTCCATAACTAGAACTTGGATTTCAAGTGATGCATAGTAACTCTCGACTCATGTTTACCATAGCGAGATTGTAAAAGAGGGTAAATGTGGGGTGGGGTGTTACAAGGTGGTATCAAAGTAGTTCCATTCCCTGTAAACCTTTATTTGGTACCAGTGTTATAGAGTGGTATCAAAGTAAGGTTGAAAGTATTGGACCTTGGGGTAAATGCACATGGTTATGGTTATCATGCATGTAGTTATTGTTTCAGTTTAGTAATGTCATATTGATTCATTTGTGATGGTGATATGTTGTTGATATTATTATATATTGTGCTAACCTGGACTGACTTGTGCAGATGTAATAGCCTCCCCCGAGATTCATTGAGGTATGATTTTGATTTTGACCTCTATTTGGTTTATCTAACATGGTATGTTTACAAGAAATAGAAGGTAAAAATTTGAAGAGAAAGATGGTAGATTACAATTCACATGACTCCCCATATAGACCTGAAGTGAAATAAGTGGAATGGGGGAATTCAGTTGAGGAGCAAGGAGAGGAATAATCTCCTTATCTAGCAGATACACTGAGGAGTCTACAGGTGGAGATTAGAAGTTAAAAAGAAGATAATAAAAGGTTGATTGAGGTACAGGAATGACTTGCAAAGGCTTGGGAAAAGCAAGATGAATTCAATGAGTGATTCTTCAAAGCCTTTCAGACTTACAAAATCAGGGACAATTAGGGATCAGTTATGGAGATAAGGAGGAGAAGACTAATGGGGCATATGGAAACATGTCTCAAAGAAGGTACAGGATGGAAAATTATGATACAATGAAGAGTGGAAGACTCTTGGATACACTTGAGAAGAGGATTAGTATCCCTGGGTTTTATTCTAACTCTTCTTCCAAGAGACATCATCGCCATTGTCATCAGCATCATAGGAGGAGTGAGTATTTTCTAAAGGAATTCAAGATAACCAAGCCTCCTACTTTTAATGGGGAAATGAAGAAATCTCAGAAGAGACAAAAGCATGGCTACTTGGGATGAGGAAAATTTTCAAATTGCACAATTACTCAGCAAACATGAAAGCTCACATAGCTAACTTTAGTCTCAAAGGAAAAGCATATATCTAGTGGGAGGATATTAAGAATGTCAAATGCATTAGAGAAGAGAAGCTAACTTGGGATGAGTTTGAAAAACTCTCTAGGAAGAAGTACATGTCTGAAAGGTATTATGAAGGAAAGGCCAATGGATTATATGAGCTTAGGATGTGTTCTATGACAAATGAAGAGTATACAACCAAATTTCTAGAGTTGTTGAGGTATGTTCCCTATCTCAAGGATGAGAAAGAAAAGATCCAAATATTCATCAATGGATTTCCATTGTCATTTAAAGATCATATTAAGTTTGGTGAGCCTCTATCATTGGAGGAAGCTAGCAGGAAGTTAAATAATTTTCATGAGTAGTCAAAGTGCAACCCTTAGTTCAAGTGTGGCTGGAAAGGTAAAGAGAGGACTAAAGGAAAATGGCCCAAGAAGAGAGGAAGATCTCAGGATGTAGGTGAGAAGGAAAATGCATCCCCTCATAAGAAATTTAATGCAACTGATAAAGGACATGGGTCTCAGCCTGGAGAGTGTTAAGCATTGGAAAAGGTATGTATATACTATCTATTTCTTTATATTTTCCTTTAAATCATAATTTCTCTACATTCTAAGATGGTAATATGTTAAAGGATTATGATAGAATTAAGAAGATTTGTGATTGCTGTAAAATGATTAATTATTGTCTTTTTCTATGCAGAAAGTGAAGAAAATGGAAAATCACTATTCTTGAGGAAAAGACAAAGCAGAACTAACTGTTGTCCCTTCGATAGGAAACCGCATCCAGACGAGGAAATGAAGATCGGAGCACATGGACCAGGAAAACAAAGAAGAAATGCAGTATCAGCGCAAGAGGACAAAACGATAATTTGGAGATAAAATATATGGCGAATCTCTCAGGATCCTTTGATCCTGAGGGATCGTTGCTTCAATACTTATCTGTATTTTTGATACTTCTACCTGGCCATTATAAAAAGGGACAACATTGGTAGCCGAAGGGGTGGATATCATTGTTGATTTGTAGAGTTTACTGTTGTAATCTAAACTTTGATCATCGACTCTCTTTAAAGAGCGATAGTTGTAACTTTTCCTTTATGATTAATATATAACTTAGTTGTTGTTCTGTTATCTGATCCTAGAGTAACCGCAACAGTGTGGCCCTGGTGGCTAAGGGCCCAACCCTAGTGGATCACTTGCTTTCTATATCATTATTTTCCGATTACAGTTGTGTGTGGTTTGATTTCCTTTGCATTCGCTTTATTTAGTAATCTTCTAGTCTTGAACATTTCATTGACTTGCTCTGTTATATTGAATGCGTAATTGAAATAGCAAGATTATTATTTGCAACTGAAAATGTTATGTTATTCATTCTAAAATAATATCGCACTGTCTAATTCGGATATTGCTATTCATTTACAGATTGATATTGTTGTTCATTTACAGATTGATATTGTTGTTCATTTACAGATAGATAATGTTGTTCATTTACAGATTGACATTGTTTTTCATTTAGCTACTGTTTACTTACAATTTTCATTGTTGTTCATTAGATTACTATTCCATTATCATTGCAATTTTCGTTCCTTTATAACTGTGGTTAATGTCCATTATGCTAGAATAAGATTATTGATTCCATAGTCATTATGTGTTTACACTTGATTAAGTTTGTTGTTCAATTTTTGTAGATTTACTTAGGTTCGTTGTTCCTTTCTTAGGTTGCTACTCAATTCCTTTATTAGTTAAAGATTGATGTTCAATTCCTTTTAGTTAACATTGCTGCTCAATTCATTCCTGTAGATTAAGCTTTTTTGTTCGATCTCTTTGATAGATTAGTTGTTGTTCCTCTTCTGTTAATTGAATTTTTATTTCTAATATTTGATTTAGTGTTGATAGAAAGATCTACAACTGTAGCTAACGTTGACTACTGTTGTCTAGTTCTCAGATTGGAGATCTCGCCTTAGAGTGGTTTTCATTTACATCAGTTTACAAGGGAAAGAGTTATCATTATTGCATCCTTGACTGATGCTTTTTGTAGTTTCTTAAGTGAATGATTTAGTTACAAAGCATTTAAGTTTCTTGCCATTACAATTAGAATTTGTTTCCAGCATTCATTTACTTTTACTTTTGTAAGCACTATACTGCAAGCATTACTCTCGAACAAGTGACCGCCTCAGACTGAGTACACTCTTGAGATAAAAAAATCGTACCTGGATTGATAATTAATGTAGGGTAAATAGAGGTTAAAAAGACCCTTTTTATCACTCAACATTTGGAGCCATTGCCAGGGAAGAGTGTAGCCATTTGTTTCTTTTGAAAAGAGAGTAGTGTAAGTACCTGCTAGGAGAGAGTTGGGTTTTAAAAACAAAAGGTAAGAACCTATGTACGGAGCATGTAATAGCCCTGCTCCCCCGCCCGCTTTCCTGCAGATTTGTTGTTATTTTGGGTAGAAATAAGTATTTGATTTGTGTGCATGACTAAGTAGAAAAATCCTTAAAAGAATCTTAAACTACTACCTAAGCCTGATAAAGCTAAGGGGCAAGTGACCCTTGGCTGATCAACCTTTATAGACGAAATCCTTAAAAATGCAGAATCTCAGCCATCAGTAGGACCTAGAAATGTTGCTTCTAGACAACCTACTAGTTCCCTTTGGGCCACAGAATCACCATCTGTAGCCTTTGCTGAGGTGCATAGCCAAACAGAGGATCAAGATTTTCAAGAAATTGAGAATTCTAGCGCAAAATCATTACAAGAAGGGAACCTTAGTAATCTCTACAAAGGAGGAGGAGAGACAGGGGAAACTGAAGAACCAAGATCTTCTCTCGGAATAGTTCAGCCATTAAGCAACCCAAATAAGGGAAGTGCTGTCAAAATTATCCAGAACAAAGCTGAAGAACCTAAAGAGCTAAGATCCCCCCAAACATTAGTTCAGCAAGGAACTCTCATCATCCCAAACAAAGGAAGTGTTTTTCAAGCCATTCCTATTAAGGCCATTCCTGTTCCTTCTAACTAGCCTAGGAATACCCTCCTAGAAATCCCAGAATGATATTGCCACATATTCGACCAAATGGCCCAGGACCAACAAACCCCCCAAACCTCCACACTGCAATATCCCATTGTAGATACTGTAATCAATGCACCTATGAAGGCCATTCCTCTCCAGCATATCCCTACATTCCATGGCCTAACATCAGAAGATCCATATGTGTTTTTGTTTGAATTCAATGTGTTGTGCAGGGGGTACGACTATACCACCGATCCCCAAAAGCTGAAATTATTTCCCTCCACATTAAAAGGGGTTGTTTTACGATGGTTTATGGGGTTAGGTGGAGGTGTCATAAACGACTGGGATCATATGAAAGGTGCTTTTCTGAAAAAATATCAGGATTATTGTAGGTTTAGAGAGTTAAAGGATGAAATATTTCAGTGGTAGCTAGACCTAATGAGACACTAGAAGAATATGTTGAACGTTTTCAGTATAATCTTCAAAGATCTCTTTATGCATCATTACCCTTACCTGAAAATGTATTAAAAATGACAATAATAAAAGGCATGAAGGAACAATGGGTTGAAACACTAAATATCATGGGAAAAGGAGACATTTATCAAGAAAAATTTTCTGACATTATTGATTTATGCATTAGGAGTTCACGAGGTAACACAAGGCTAAAACCAGTGGAATGTGACAGGTTAACAAGGGACAACAAGATTGGCGGTGAAGGAGTATCCCGCATAGAAATCAGAAATTTACTGGAGAATTTCAAAACTAATATATTGGGGACTCTAACATCCAAGCTCGATATTATGCAAGCTAAACAGAAACAAGCAGAAGTAGAGCAAAACCTGGCAAGATTCTACCCCAGATGTAGAAAGAAACATAGCCATAAAGAGTACCCACTGGATGCAGTTCAAGTCTGTGCTATCTGTACAAAAGATCACTCCACAGAGAACTGCCCCTCACTTCCGGGTTCGAAAGCAGTTTACAAAGAAGTGGAAGAAGAATCAGACCCAGTGTACCTACTCAATCAGCGTCGTCAATGGCAGCCTCGACAACTAGGTATGTCCTCTAATCCATCTACTTCTTTCCAGCCTCCGTAATATCATGCTCAGTAATATAATACAATGTGGCAAAATCAACCTCCCTTTTCAAACTGGTCATAACAACCATTTCCTTCATCACCATGGCTGAATCAAACAAGCCAACCTAATTGGCCAAATTTTCCCTACTCTCCACCATATTAGCAAAGCAATGCATATCCAACATAATGGTCCCCTCCCACTTCACAGAGTCAAGCCTGGTAGTCAAACTCACAGAGGCTGATGAATTAGCCAGCTAGAACCACTCCACTCCCTCAACCTACACTGCCAGCGCCATATGCACTACAACAAAATCCCCAGTCCAACTTAAGACTGCAACTCCCAGCCCAACCCAACCTGAACCCAAATAATATACTAGTTCAATTAGTTCAAATAATCGAAACACCAGAACTAGAAACCGATCTAAGGGAGTGCAACGACCTTCAATTAAGGTCTGGGCGCATTATAGAAACTAAGGGAGATAAAAATGTTCAAGTTGAAAATAATTTACCCACAGAACAACCATTACAAGAAGAAGATGTGGTCAGACAACAAACTCATGACAAAGCAACCACATCTTCTCCCCCATTCCTAGAATGATTAATCATACCGCGCCCTATCGAACATCCTGACTTTGATATTCTAGGAGAACTAAAGAATTTGTATATAAAAATCCCACTCCTCCAAGCTATCCAA